>JAMKQA010003468.1:0-25666 GCA_024699735.1 Posidonia australis
GGTGATCAATCCCGACAACTCCGGTGACCTCCCGATGAATCCAGAGTGTATCCTCAACCATCTCGTGATCTTCTGCAAGCTTCCTCCTGCCCATGCGCTTCATCTAATGGTGCTGGCCCTTAGAGGAAGAGGATCGACGGTCCAGCAGAGGTTCGTCGAAGCTTAAAAGGGACCCGCTGCTGATGCCTCAACCCATCAGTCTGCCAACCTCTCCATGCGCAATCCATCCCCAAGATAGAGCATCCAGTCCACTCTAGAGACCCAGGATCCTTCCATGCATCCAGAAGCCCCCATTTTCACCCCTCTTTGTAACCCAGTCATCGTCGCCGGAGAAACTAGAGCCTCGTCGTTGAGCGCCACCAAGAAAGACATCGGGCATCATCTAGGTAGCTCCCTATTCTCTTAACCTTTGTTTCATGTTTATTTAAGGCCCGTAGAACCCCTCTAGGCCAGCTTGTCGGAGTTGGCAGCCCTGTCTGCCACTTTGTGTCTCTTCGGCGATGGGTTCACCAACTCTAGCGAGCCCATAGCCCCTGCGGTGGGAGGAGGTCTCTTAGGCCCCTCCTACCTCTTCCTCCTCCTCCTCCCAGAGCTCCCCTGCTCTGGAGGAGATCCTCTGGCCTGTCGTGGACCTGGGGAGCCTCTACCATCAGTACTACCTCATTGCCATCGCCGTAGCACCACCGACTGTAGTCGAGAAGCCACTGGAGATCTCCGGACGCCCTCGCTCTGTGCCACTGCTCTAGGAGATTCGTCTCATTGCCACGAACCCTGGAGGACCCCCATCCCACCGTTTGGACCGCCGTAGTGCCCCGACGACCTCTGCCATGCCTATCACCATAGCCAGGGGTGGGAGGAACACCTCAGACCTCCTTGGACCTCATCGATGTCTCCCAAATCCTCGCCATGGCTCCCCAAAGCTCTCTCAACCATTACTACGCTGCTCCAACTGCTACGTCACCACCAACACTCCGCCGTTGTCTTCCTCGGAGTCGACAGAGCACCTCGCCGGAGCGCGAGATGGGGGAACATCCCAAGCTTCCCCATCCTTGTCTAACCCACTAGAGACCCCCGCCGTGATTCCCTCTAGCTCCCTGAGCAGTCGTCGGAGTCATCCAGTCACTGCACCATCGTTGGGACATCGCTGGTGCACTCATCGAAGGGGGAACGCCGGTGATCCTTCAGCGATCTTCGAAAGGGAATGTTTTGGGCCCAGGCCCTTTAGTTCTAGGTTTTTATCTTAGGTCCTTAGATTATTATGTTTAAGTCCTTTTTCATTTAATCTAGGTCTTGCTTTTTTTTATTTTAGCCCCTGTAGTTTTTAAAAACTTTCATTTCTTTTATTTTCTATATGAGATTTGCATCTAATCCCCTACACATTTTAATTTTTTCATCTTTATTACATTCATGCATGTTTCATCATATTTAGGTCCCTGAAATCATGATTTCTTTGCACTTAGGTCCTAAACATTTGCATTTGGCCGCTGGAACTTTTTAAAATAAGTTATTCCTATGAAATTTGTATTTTGAACCCCTGAAGGATTTTAAAATCACACTGACCAGTATTAAAATTGAGTTTTTTTATCACATTTAAGTCCTGATCTTTTGTAATAAGCCCCTAGAGTTTTTAACAATGAATTCTTCCTAGAAATTTTGCATCCTGAACCCTAACAAACTTCATAATTACCCTGATCAATATGAAAGCTCAATTTTTATCACAATCAGGCCCATGAATTTTGCACATAAGTCCCTGATTCCTTAATAAATAATTCCTAAACACAGAGAATTTGCATATAGACCCTTAGTTTAACTTTAAATCCATCATTTAGGGTTTTAAATGTTTTCTTGCATATTTTTGATGTTTTTCACTTATTGCATTTCAAATTTTGCATTTAATCATAGATTCCATTTAAAAATCATGTTTTCAGTGTGAATTGTCCTTTAGCTTCACATTTTAATCACATTTTCACTTATGTGTGAATTTTGCACTTTAGACTCCAAGTTTTCAGGAAATTATCCAAGGGTAATTTTCACACATCTCTGTGTCACATTGTTATTTGATCCATCATCTACATATCAGAGTAGAAGTCATGAATATATTTTTCATGCAGATCCTCACTCTTTTTGTGAATTTTGCATTTTAGTCCTTGTGTTTGTCATTTATTGTGTTTACATCGTTTTGTTGTTCTTCCTCTCCATGTTTTCTTGCAAATAACATTTGCTGGACATTTTGCACACATTTTGACATGTCTCAGACCATGCATCATCCCCATACATGCATTTATCATGTTTGGTTATTAAAATGACGAAATTGCCCTGTGCCACTAATCCATGCGCATGCATTTTAGTTTTTGCACTCAGTCTTGCATAGTCCATGTCTAAGCCATTCCTTAGTATTTTTGCACATTTAGGCAATTATTCATGCATTTCATATTGTTTTCATCACATTTGCGCATCAGTCCCTCCTTTAAGTGAGTGTGCATCTCATGTGTTCTTTCTCGAACTTTGCTTCACTTTGCTTTCGGAATCCGTCACCTGACATTCGATTTGATTCTCTTCACTCCTACGTTTCGGATTTTTTGATTTGATTTGGATTTCATCGCCCGAGGGCGTACACGAATTAACCGAAAGGCCTACATTGGCCCATTTACGGATTATTTCTCCCTTTTGATTTTCATGACTTTTTCCATGATCCCGAGGATCAAGGTCAACTCCACGTTCTATCTTTTTGATGCTAGTATGGTTTTCTGAGGTGTTCCTTCCCAAAAGCCTTGTCATTTCATGTGGTTTTTTCTTTTGTAGTGTCATATTCGGTGATTTCGTCATTTCATGTTTATTTTGTCGCAATTTTCGCATATCATCTTGCTCATCCATTTGGTTTTGTCTTGGCATTCATATTAGCATGTTTGGAGCATGATCTAGGCTTAGGACACATTCACCCAACCTTTAGCAAGCGATTTAGACTAGAAAGACCAAGTTTCTCAAACGTACGGGGGTGCCTTACACCTTCCCCGTGTGTAATTGGAATCCTTACACATCCTCTGGTTTGTAGACATCTGGCCTTCACATTTTCATCTCATGCATTCAATATCTTGTGGTTTTCCTCGTCTTTCCCTTAAAAGACTAGGTGGTGACTCCTTTTCGTTTTCGTTTTACCCTATCTTGCGCCCTCGCCATCTTGGCATGGCTGTGATCTCCTTCCTCTGGTGCGACTCCACGTCAGAACCCCGGGTTGGCATGGTCACATCGTCCATGTGTGGAGAACGTGTGTTGCTATATATTTTATTTGTTTTCATTTTAGTAGATTAGTTAAGATTTAATAGTTGTGCATACATGTAAATTATTTTTCTTTCTTGTGTATATATTTGTATCTTTGAAATTAATTGGGATTTAGGGGCTTAGGCGCAATCTTTGCAGTCCTTTATATTCTCATGTGAGGCCTACGTTTTTTTGGCTCTCTCTCGTTTTCTTTTTTCACCGTCCAGCCCCCCACCCATGCTTAGTACCGACAGCTGAGTTGTTTGAGATGATCTTCATAAGTGGGAGAAGCTCAGGTCTTATGGAGGTCCGTTGCAATAGATGACGGAAGGACTTGTGGTCGACTAGTTGTATGGAAGACGGAAGGACATGCAACCATTTGCCTGGATGACGGAAGGAATTGCGATACCACAATGATCTTGAGGTGGACAACGTGCAATCAACCCATTCAAGGCATGATCTCATGGTAACGGAGGTGTTCCATGGTGTGTAGCTCAGTTGGTGGGTCTTTTTATGGTGATAGCTTGGATGTGGTGCAAGTGGATGGGGAGGAGAGACGGAGAGCACTGTAAATATTTTATTTTTGTTATTTATATTATTTTTTCCATTCCATGATTATCTTAATTATTCATTACTGTAAATTCGTATAAACAACACATTTGTTGTTAATATGCGTTGGTTTTGCATAAAGTTAACTTATATTATTTTAAGGTAAATATAACTATTGTTAGTAGTTGAACATTAATTTTTTAGAATTCTAAATTTGATTCACAATTCTCAGTGGATACGACTCGTACTTGTCAGCTTGCTACAACAATGCATATATGGGGAGGAAGGTCCATGTGTGGAAGAAGTTTGTGGACCAAGAAGGCTATGGTGGGCCATGAAATGGTGGGCTTGATTGGAGGTTCCTAGGAGAATTTGATGCGAGTGGAATGATGGTGGGACACTCAGGGGATGATAATGGCTCATCCCTGATCCCTCTTCTCTCCCTCTTTCAATGGGCCGACTTCCATATGGAGTTGAAGTGTCAAACAGAAGCTCGTGTTGGCCTATGGAACTGCTTACTTGACCAATGGAGATCGAATTGCTTAACATACTAGAGTAGATGGTGTGAGAATAGTATGCTTCCGACATGGCCTCCTCTTGTTGCTTTTCTCAGAATGTTACAAGTTTAATAGAAAGGGAGTATAGACTCTTTATAACTCTACTTCTAACCTATTACAAGTTTATAAAAGAATGGAAAATACAACTTTAATGCAGATGAAATACAAGGATAAAATGTTTACAATTTGTTTAATAATGAAACTAATGACCCAGGAATGTCTCTGAAATCCCTGTAACCTGTTGTTACATGCATGCACCACTCTATAGACAAGGCACACAGAGCATATCTGCCTGATGTTGCTTATGGATGTGGCATCAGAACTCGTTATCGATTCAATAAGCGACAGACAGCGATGCTGGTATGACAAGTGGCTACTGCACCTGTTCTTCCAACATTCACAATCTGTCCTAGACAGAGGGCATGTCAAACAAGGCTAAATATAAAACAGAGCTTACATAGATTGCAGATTTTAATTGTTAAAATAGTTAATTAATGGATTAATTAACTTGCAATCACTCAGTCTATTTAGATTCCTATAGAGAGGAGTATATGTTTTTCTTCGATGTTTTTAGGGTTACACAGTAGGATTTTTCTTCTTTGGGTACCACCCTTAAGCCTTTGGGATGTCTACAAAGGGAACCTAGGTAGTGAGTTTGTCTCTCTATAGAGGGGCCCACAACTTAGAATTCTATCCTTAGGGTCGGCCCTAACAATCCACAAAATAGCAAACAAACAAAAAACAATAAAGCATGAAGTATCTATTAAGGTTTATTATCAACTCAGGGAGGAGAGAGAGGAGTGAACAACAACGTCTTAGGATACCTTAAGTTCTCAATCTAGCAATAGCAACCAAACAGAGCAAGGGAGAGCGGCTTGCATTGGTCCGATTCACCTGCTAGTTGTTTTTAATTAGAAAGAAGTTTTTCTTAAGAAACTTCTAACTTTATTGTAATACAAATAGTTTCCACCCTATTGGTGGACAAGAAAAAGACAAAACTAGAAACTGTTAAAAACCTAAAAGCATGTGGACATGATATTATTTCTTTTCATTACAAGATACTGTAGATTTAAAAAAAGTAGCATAAACAACAAAAAAGCAACTGATCTACAATGAAAAATCCAAATCAGTTCGCGTCGCCCATATATGTGGCACCAATATATGTTGTCGCTTCTCAACGTGACGAGACTCAGTGCTTGTACTATAGGCGGCATGAAGCTCGTGATGGTTTTCATTATATAAAAAAACAAATAAAGGTCTAGGCACTATGAAACCCTAATTGCACGTATTCCAGACTAAAAACTACACCTAAATCTATGAAAATAAATGCAAATAAACAAAAGGGAAGGGATACTTACATGGCATGGGGGTTGGCTTAAACCTTTCCCACTGTGATTGCCAGATTTCTATGTATGTGAAAATTGGGGGTGTTGATGAAGATAATCGTCGTGTCCTCTGACGTTGACATCTTTTGTGATCGCTACTTGCCAATTTACTTTCGTCGATTGATAAGGTACCTTGTGGGAGTTGCGGTTGTGATGTGGTTGTGTGGGCTCTCGGTTCACTGGGTCAACAATAGGACGTTGCCCAGTGGCATTCTCATGCTTATGTAGTCTTCCTTCCCTTCAAAATAAATAACAAGAAAATAAATCTCGACTAGTCTAAGTGCAGTAAACAATATTAACAGGAAATAAATTGCATGAATAAACAAATCTAATACCAACCAAGGGTTGTCCCCGCAAGCATATGCCATAGGCTATATTATTAACATGCAATGGATTTATGTAAAAATGATATGATTAATTGAAACAATACTCCCTTCACCCGTATATGCTGTGGAGTTGATAAAGGAAGTGGACACATGGACAGAGCTTCGGAGTGCACTTTGGCTTTGATTGAGGTGATCTCCAGTGGATCTAGGTTTTTACAGGGGATTGAGACAAAGTGGGGCCTATAGTTTTCTTCCTCTCTCACAATGCTCTCTCTTTAGGGTCATGAACTAGCTCCTAGGGTTTTCAATGTGCTTGGTCTCAAACTCTTGACCTAGAGGGTCTATTTATAAAGTTTTGGGGGTCCAAATCATGTTAATGACAAGTGGGAGATCATGGGTCAAGATCAAACTTGTTAAAAATAGTAAAAATCTCTTTTCAAATCTCGTCACCTATTGACCTAGCGATAGGAATATTAAGTCACCGCCTAGACAGTCGATGAATTTGAAGATTCCAAATCTACTGCATGTGGTGAATCAAAACCCAAATGGCAATGAAATCTGGCACGTCAACCAATCGCTACTACGATAGACGTAGAGAAACTAAAAAGGAAACTTTTGAAAATTAAAATCCCAAAATATCTTCATGCAAATCTATGAACCAAAAAAATGACCAAATCAATGATTTAAAATCATCTTTTTAATAGAGGCATTCAAATAAATTCCAAATTTAATTTAAACTTAAAGGATAAGTAAATCAAATTTGAAAATTTTAAATCTCCAATAATTACGAGAAAAATTAGTCAAAATCAAACATGTATTTGATTGAACATAGATTCGCAATCATCTAGATATTTTGGATTTATCTTTATTTTTTGTATTATCTTGAATTAAATATAGTTATAACATTAAAACTATGATAACTTATCAAAAAAATCTCATTTTTAGTAAAAATAAAGATTAGTAATCTAAATTATCAAGTCATCCAAATTTCAATAATTTTCTGGAATTATTTAGCATTTGTAATGATTTATATGATAAGCATAGATATTTAAATGTCAGAAAACTATAGAAATTCTAATAATGATGGGAAAAAATCTTGATACTGGTTATAAATATCCCATATATCATATTAAGGCACGAGATCACAATATATGAAGCGAGAAAATTCTAAGCTGTCTGTCGCCTACTGATGTGGTAGCATGACATATCGTTGCCTACTTAGGCAGCGACGAGGCATGTCGCCTACTATATAGGCAACATCCTGGTCTTTTACAATTTACCCCCTGTCTTTTAGTTTAATCCTTAGAGATATCTTTAAAACTCAGAAATACCTCAGAAATTCCATGAAATCATAAAACATTTTTCTTTAATATTAAATTACTCAAATCTACCACTAATTTGAGTAAGGTGGGAGTGTCAGCTCTGCCATAGCTAACGATATCACACCAAAAATATTGATGGGGCTTGAACTTGCCACTAGTTTGAGTGTGCTAGCTCTACCACAACTAACGTACTTGAATTAAGTAAAATCAAGAATGTTTTTAAAGAAATCATGGAAAAATCTGGAAAATATGTTATAAATCCTTAGCCAAGTGATCTAAGGCACCTTAAGGGTTCCTATCCTAGATAAACTTTGGGAAATGCAAAAATGGGATATTTACAGCTTGTAAATCCACTATTCTAATACTTGCTGCTTGTTTCTATGTTTCAGGTAGACTTGCAGCCATTCAAGAAATATGAGTGGGTCGATTGGGCCCCTCTGGTTTCTACTCGGTCACTCATACGAATGCAGGTGAAATTTTACTACTTAAAGAGGTCCACTTATGATCTCATTGGATGCTTTTGTTAGTGGTATAAAAATGAGTTCAACATTCCTCTCCCTCATCTTAGGGATATGGAGTCTCAGGCTTCTACTAGTTCGATGGTGCAATCGACCACTACTATCATGCTCACCAAAAGAAGTCAGCATGTCTTCCACTTGGTCAACTACGACGAGTACCTCAATTGGTTCGAGTCGGCTGGAAAACCACATTTGTTTGACGAGGAGCTAAGGGAGGAGTTGAGGGAGATGTGGTTCTCTGATGATTGGGCCTAGGAAACTGCTTTTCTTTGTAGCCAGACATATTTTCCATTCTTTCTATTTTGATTTGCCTTATTTTGACATGCCGCTTGTAACTGTTTGTAGATGTTTCGAGAAAGTAAGGTGACTGGTATGATCAAGTGTAGCGGGCCAAGGTAATGTATCTTGCCCTATTTGTGTAGTCTGTAACTACTCCTCTACTTTGTAGATTCTATCACCTGGTGTCAAACAAGTCTATTTAAGCAATCAAGTTTTAGAGAAAATGCTGATTTTAACAAGTTCTGTTATTTATTTAATGGCTTGATTAATCTCTGTTCGCTCAATCACGTAGGTTCCTATGGTAAGGGTGAAGTCAATTTTAGTGATTCTAAGGGTTACTTGGTAGGATTTAAGCACTTTGGTACCGCTCTTTGACCTTCGTTAGGGTCCACCAAGAGGGCCTAGGCTGTGGGTTTGTCTCTCTAAAGAGGGGTCCGTAACCCAAGATTCTGTCCTAACGGGTCGGTCCTAGCGAACCATGAAGCAATAAATAAACACCAAATAGCAAGACATCAAGTTTCTACTAGGGTTTATTACAGACTTGGGGAGAAAGGTAAAGTCTGAAATAAGTCCCTAAGACACCTTAGGTTCCCAAACCTAATAATCACAACCGAGATAGAGTATGGGTAGGTGACTTGCACTGGCTTGGGTTTGCTCTGCCCAGTTGATCAAACTAGACGGTGGATCCTAAAGAACTATACCCTTGTTGCCAAATAGATAGTTTCCACCCTATTGATGAACAGAAAACAACCTTAGAAACCTTCAAAAAACCATAATAGATAGTGAACAATAATATTCTTGATTTTATTTATTTAGATATCTACTACAGGCGATAAAAATCAACACAAGCAATAATAAAAAAAACAAAGCCTATAGGGAAAAATGTTCCAGGATTATTAGTCTCCAGTGTGAAAGGCGCCTGACCTAGTAACCTATGGGTCTGGCGACGAGTCCAGTCGCCCCTCAGTAGGGTGACTGGAGGTTGTCTTCCACCTATCACATGCAGGGTTGCCCTAGGGTTACAGACCTGTCATCTTTTCTCTCCCTCCATCTCTCTTGTGTACATAAGTCTAGGGTTTCGATGGTTCGGTTCAGTTCCTCTCTCTCTCTTCCTCATCCCTTCTCTCTCTCTCTCTCTCTCGTAGGACGACGTGGCTAGGGTTTTGGTGGGCTATGTTGGGTTGTGGAGGAGGAAGGTGGACTGTGGGTTGCGGAGGCCGTGTCGGGCTTGCCAGGTTCATGGTGGATACGGGCTGGTTCAGTGGGAAGGAGGAAGGTAACTGGGCTATGGGTGTTCGGATTTGCATGGGTTATCAACCCCTCTACGGGCCTTACATGGGTTCAGTGGCATTGGTCGGTGGCGTCGGGTGTGGGCTGAAAATGGCTTCTTTTGGGATGTGGTGCATGTGAACATCGAGTTTATGTTGGCTATAGGAATGGAGGAAGGCATATGCATGCGACAACGAGGGAGAGGAATAACCACCCACGTTCATGGGCCGATGACCATGCATAGACAGTGACCCATCACCAGAAGATACATAAAATGGAGATAAAACAGTGAGAAAAACCCTCAAACATCGCTGATATGCATTAAAAGAGGAGAACCGCAAGCATATAAACAAGTTTGACGGAGAGAAAGGTTATACCTGCATGATGGACGTTTTTGGTGTCCTCCAGTGACAACAGTGGCTACGAGACGTAGGGGACGACCAGAACTGTGATGGACGTCTCCCTCCCTCTCTCTTTTACGTGGAGGCTAGGGTTTTGGGTGTAGGTTTCTCTTCTGTTTCTCTCTAGGGTTTTTATCTCTCTTTTCTCTCTTCTACCTTTTCTCTCCCTTACATGAATCTCTCTTCTCTCTCTGGCTTCCAATGATCCAACCGTCCAACCTCTCCCCAACTCTTTCATGTGGTTAGTCTTATATAGGGTTAGGGTATTCATGTGGGACGTAGGATGTAGGGCCCTCGAAGGGACGGTGAAGATGGGTTTGCATGGGCTTAGGTTTTAGGTTGGGTTTGGGCATATGGGTTCATGTCTATCTTTAGGTTTTGTTTAATTTTGGTCTTATTATATTATATTATATTTTTTAGGTTTATGCTTAGATTTGTCTTAGTTTATTTTTATTTATTTATTCATTATTATTATTATTTTTTGACGTAGATATTAATTGCTTAGGTCGATGGTGGTTGGATTTTATTTTTATTAATTTTAATATTTATTTTGGTTTGGTTTAAATTTGGATTTTATGGTTGGTCCTGTGGTGTTTGGTTTGGGCTTTAGGACAGGTTTTGGTCTGTTTTTGGGTTTAGAGGATCAGGTTGGGTCCACCGTAGCCAGAGCATTATCCTAGAAGTCCACCGCCATATGACTGCAAAATCGAAGTATCTACAGATGGCCCTTCTTAAGCGAGGTCGAGGGAACCAAGACCGATGCATAGGGTTGACAAAACACACCACCTGAGTCTGTAGGAGGGCGATGTTACTGTGGGGCCATGAGTCATTTGTTTGATGGATGCACCAAAAATCATGACTCAGGCCCATGCATAATGCTAATGTAAGCGTTGACTTTGATGCAAGGAGATGGGTAATGCATAATGTAATGATGTATGAAAACATGGGACGAGTTAGTAACCCACCATCTGATGGAGGGGAACATGATGAGTTATTCGACTCTCGTCGAGAGAGGCCTGGGCAAAATCATTGAGCTTATCGCATGACGAGGGCATGATAGATTGACGGCCTATTAGTCAGACAGTTTGTGATATTAGCTCGAAGAACAATGGAGGCATGGCAAGATATATGATTTGCTGACTGAAGGTAGATTGATGATGGGTGTCAATTGGACAGTTCGGGTTATCAGCCCGAAGATAGGGACATTAGGCAAGGCTATCGAGCCTGCCAGTTGAGGGATGGGGTGTGATGATAGATTCATCGGCCAGACAATTCGAGTTGTCAGCCTAAAAGGGACGTGGTAAGTTGACGGACCTACCGATCGGATAGTTTAGGTTATCAGCTTGAGTGATAGCTTAGGTTGTCAGCCTTAGTGATAGTTTAGGTTGTAAGCCTCAGTGACTGTTTAGGTTGTCAGTCTCAATGAAAGTTTAGGTTGTCAGCCTCAATGGTAGTTTAGGTTACCGGCCTTAGTGATAGTTTATGTTATCAGCCTTAATGGCAGTTTAGGTTACTGGCCTCAATGACTGTTTAGGTTGTCAGCCTCAATGGCAGTTTAGGTTACCGACCTCAGCGATAGTTTAGGTTGTCAGCGTCAATGCCAATTTAGGTTACCGGCCTTAGTGATAGTTTAGGTTGTCAGCCTCAATGGAAGTTTAGGTTACCAGCCTTAGTGACAGTTTAGGTTGTCAGCCTCAATGGTAGTTGTGACCATGCCGGTGGAACCCCTAAGCATGGTTCACCAAACCTACTCCGGTGTGCAGAAACACATGGGGAGGTCCGATACAGTCACTGCGAAAATGGTGAATCCGGAGGAAGAGACAAGACTTGGAAACACCGAAGGGAAAACAAAAAGGATAAGGAAAGGAGTCGCCACCTAGTCTTTTAATGGAAAGATGAGGAAAACCAAGAAAACACAAAAAAAGGCAGAAAGCAAACAAGACGCAAAGATGCATGTGTGATCCGTGCCTAATGGATAATGCAAGATGAATGTGGGCCAGAGAAATGGTAAGGATTCTGGTTACGTATGGGGAAGGGGTTAGGCACCCCCATGCGCCCGAGAAAACTCGGTTTTTCTAGGTTTCCTACTGTCTATGGTCTGATGAATGTATGCTTGCTTATTCTATATGCTCATGCATGAAAATGACCAAAAACATGCCAAATCAAGGAGAAGTGAAATCAAAGGGAAAAAGTTAATCCGAGGGTCAAATGTAGGCATTGTTAATGCCGCTTTATTGTACGCCCTTGGGCGATGAGGAAAATCGTGAAATTCTCAGAAAGTGTCTCGCAAAACAGTGGAAATTGGGATAAATCCGAGAAAGTCAAAAAAGGGAAAATAATCCTTGTTTCGGGACCATGTCGGCTTCGTAAGCCTTTTACTGTATGCCCTTGGGCGATGGAAAACCAAAACAAGCAAAAACAGCGGAAAATCGAGGGAAACCTGGAAAACGAGGAGAAGACTAAGCTCGGAACATAGCTAGAAAGCGTGCACCAAGCAAGGAAGAAAAGACGAGAAAAACCGTGCAAAAAGATGTGAAAAGTATGCAAAATGCAAGTGTGAGTGCAAATCTAAAGAAGTCTAGGGGGATTTGTGCAAAACGCCCAAATCCGAGGAAAACAGACATTCAGAACCCCAAATCAGCGAAAATACATAGGAAAACACATTCCATGCATGTATGACGAAATCTGGGGTTAAATGTGCTCTTTAGTGCAAAATGAAGTTCTTTAGGGGCTAAAATGCAATTTACCCACTAATGCATGCAATGCAAATCAGTTCAGCATAAAATCAGGGTAAAAATGCAATAAAATGTCTCAGAAATGATTCAGGAAGTTTCTAGGGCAAAATGGTCATTTTACCCTTGAAAACAGGCAATCAGAACAATATCAATGAAGTGTAGGGGCTAAACTGCAAAAAACCCAGCAACCAAAGCATTCAGGAATCATTCTGAAGAAAATAGGGGTTAAAGTGCAATTAAACCATGAAAACATATTTCTGGAATGTTTTAAAACAAAGTCAGGGAGTTTTATACAATTTCCACAGTAGAATAAGCCTTTTGGAAGTTTTCTGTAAAACACAGGGGCCTAAATGCAACTTTCCCAGTGAAAACATGCTTTTGGAAAAGTTTCAGAGAAGTATGAGGGCTAACATGCAATTTAACCAACAGAAACAACTATCAAGAGAGTTTTTGAAACATGCAAGGGCTTAAATGCAATTTGCACTGTAAAAATGAACTGTCAGAAACATTCTAAGAAAGTGCAGGGTCTTTCATGCAAGTTTCACAGGAAAATGAACTTGTAGAAAGTTTTTAGGAAAGTGCAAGGTCCTTTTGGCAAATGTTTGAAAGAAAACATGTTTCAAAGACTATAGGGGCTTTTATTAAAGTTTTAAACTCAAAAAACATTACGTTAAATGTTTAGGGTAAGAAATGTAATATTTTCAGTTAAAACTTTATTCGAAACATTTTAGAAAAATGATGGCAGGACCTATATGCAATAAAAGAACCAAAAAGTAATTCCAGAAGGACCTATTTGCAAGAAAAACATAAACTCCAGACTTTATTTAAAATAAATGTTTTAAATGTTTTTTTAAAAAGGAAGAAAGGAGCGACGATCGCCGGCGAGCTCCCGGAGGGGGGCAAACAAGCCTTCCCGTGGTCTGATCTGAGATCAGACTCCACGAGAAGCAAGAAAAGAGGCATCTAGGGAGATCCAACGGATTGGATCAGAGACACAACGGCTGGAGTGGGCCACCCACCCCTCTCGCCGTCGAGGTGCTCCGGCGACGGAACCGCGGCTGTTGGTGGCGCTCGAGGCAGTGACGCTGCAATGTGGGGCCTCTAGAGGTTTGAGGAAGAGTCAGGGGGTATTTCTGGACCAGCGCGGAGGTTGGCGGAGCGAGGTGGTGGCCTGACCGTCGCCGTCATGGCTTCCTCCGGCGAGCGGCGTTGCTGCAGCGGTTCTGTGGTCGTGGCGCGGCTTTGGAAGCACGGGTGTGCTTGCGGGAGGCTGAGGAGTGATCCTAGATGATTGGAGGGGCTCTGTAATGCAGGAGGCGTGCGGTCGACCTCTGGACTCCGTCGTCTTCTCCGACGAAGGCAGGATCCAGGCGATTCTCCAGCGATCTCGGCACAGGCTTCTGGAGCGGCGGAGCGACGAGGCATGGGGCGGAAAAGCTTCGGGAAGACCAGAAGAGGAAGAGGGAAGACTCGGGGGTCTAGGAAACTTCTTGGATTGCCCCCCCACCTCTATCGCCAGAATTGGGCGACGATAGGGCACGGAGGAGCTTCTCCGATCAGGGGATCACTCTGGATCTGCTGGGATTGCTCCAGGAAGGGGGAGAGAGAACTAGGGACACAAGAATTAAAAGCTGGAAGAGTCCAGAATGGCATACCTGGCTTGGAGGACCTCTGCGCCTTGCCGGAGCTCTGGAACGATGGCCTTCCTCCTCCATGGCAGCTCTCGCTCTGGAATTCTCTCCTTCTCGCTCTCAGTTTTCTCTCTTGGATCGTCTCTCTTTCTGAAATGCTGGCATCCTCCTCCTTATATAGGTGAACCCAACAAATGCTGCAACAACCCATAACAAAATTCGACCAGCTGCAACAGAAAGCAACATTCGATAACAAATCAGCACCAATGCTGTCCCCCGCGCACCTCCATCTGCTCCCTTGCTCGCCGACAGAGATCAACGGTTGTCCAAGCTCATGATGACATATCCAGTGGCACTGGCTCGAGCCTGGTTGCTACTGGTCAACTTGGTGAGATGGGCTGGACATGGTTGGGTTGTTACTGGCTAGTAATGTTAAGGAAGAGGAGAGAAATGATGGGCTGAATCATGGTTTTGGCTTGGTTAATTTGGAAGAAGAAGAAGAAGAAATGGGTTGAATGATGGGTTGATTCATGGGCCTAAGTGGGCTTAATGGACCTTGGTGGATTTGATGGGCTTTCATGGGCCTAAGTGGGCCTAAAGGGCCTTCACGGGCTTTTGGGTTCAATTCGGGTTTAATGGGCCTATGTGGGCCTTCATGGGCTCAATTGGGTCTCCATGAATTAAATGGCCTACGGAGGGTTTGAGCTCAGCCACCACATCCTCAACCTGCAAAATCAGAAAATTGGGGTGTCTACAGATGCCCCTCCCTGAGCGAGGTCGGAGGTCGAGTCGAATAGAGACCGATGCTCAGGGTTGACAAAGACACCCCACGTGAAACTACAAACAAGAGTTATCCACAGGTAATCAACCACTAGCCAAAGAACATACCAGGGGTCCGCTCCAGAGATCCTATCGCCACAGCCAAGGCCAAGCACAAAAATTAAGAAATGACAAGCTGACGAACAATCAGCTCCTAAGAGACATGACTGGCTGTCGCACTTGTCGCAGAAAGCGCCAGACAAGACTCACGGTGCTTGCCGACCGTGAAGTGACTGATTACGGAAGTCGTCTAGGTAGTTCAGGCTACCAGCCCAGAACAACGAAAGGAAACAAAGGGAGTGGGGAAACCCCCAGGCGCCACAGGGATTGCCTGGGTAGTTCAGGATACCAGCCCACAGGAGGAAAGAAACAACACGGAGCGGAGCCCGAACCAAAAGAAGAGGGGCACCGAAGTTTGTCAAGATGGACAACACTAGGGACGGGAACATCTGGACTACATCCAATGGTCCAAACAGGAGAAAATGGGAGGCCTGGATCCCATCAGTCCGAATTGAATCTCACAGGCGAGAGAGAGCGCCTTGATCCCATCCGTCCAGATAGGACCCGATCCCATCCGTTCGGATTGGATCTCATAGGCGGGAGAGAATGCCATAATCGTATCCATCTAGATAGGAACTCGAAGGCGAGAGAGGAAATGCCTCGATCCCATCTGTCTGGATAGGAACTCGAAGGCGAGAGAAGGAAATGCCTTGATCCCATCCGTCCAGATAGGAACTCGAAGGCGAGGGAAGGAATGCCTCGACCCCATCCGTTTGGATAAGAACTCGAAGGCGAAGGGAAATGCCTCGACCCCATCCGTCCGGATAGGAACTCGAAGGCGATGGAAGGAAATGCCTCGATCCCATCCGTCCAGATAGGAACTCGAAGGTGAGGGAAGAAAATGCCTCGATCCCATCTGTCCAGATAGGAACTCGAAGGCGAGAGAAGGAAATGCCTCGATCTCACCCATCCGGATAGGAACTCGACGGCAAGGGAAGGAAATGCCTCAATCCCATCCGTCCGGATAGGAACTCGAAGGCGAGAGAAGGAAATGCCTCGATCCCATCCGTCCGGATAGGAACTCGAAGGCGAGGGAGATGCCTCGATCCCATCCGTCCGGATAGGAATTCGAAGGCGAGGGAAGGAAATGCCTCGATCCCATCCATCCAGATAGGAACTCGAAGGTGAGGGAAGAAAATGCCTCGATCCGATCTGTCCAGATAGGAACTCGAAGGCGAGAGAAGGAAATGCCTCGATCCCATCCGTCCGGATAGGAACTCGAAGGCGAGGGAAGGAATGCATCGTTCCCATCCGTCCGTATAGGAACTCGAAGGCGAAGGGAAATGCCTCGATCCCATCCATCCGGATAGGAACTCGAAGGCGAGGGAGAATGCCTCGATCCCATTCGTCTGGATAGGAACTCGAAGGCGAGAGAAGGAAATGCCTCGATCCCATCCATCCGGATAGGAACTCGAAGGTGAGAGAAGGAAAGGCCTCGATCCCATCCGTCCGGATAGGAACTCGAAGGCGAACGGTAATGCCTTGATCCCATCCGTCCAGATAGGAACTCGAAGGCGAGGGAGATGCCTTGATTCCATCCATCCGGATAGGAACTCGAAGGCGAGGGAGATGCCTCGATCCCATCTGTCCGGATAGGAACTCGAAGGCGAGGGAGACGCCTCGATCCCATTCATCTGGATAGGAACTCGAGGGCGAGAGAGGAAATGCCTCGATCCTATCCATTCGGATAGGAACTGGAAGGCGAAGGGAAGGAAATGCCTCGATCCCATCCGTCCGGATAGGAACTCGAAGGCGAAGGGAAATGCCTTTCCTATCCGTCCAGATAGGAACTCGAAGGCGAAGGGAAATGCCTCAATCCCATCCGTCCGGATAGGAACTCGAAGGCGAGAGAAAATGCCTCGATCCCATCCGTCCAGATAGGAACTCGAAGGCGAGGGAAGGAAATGCCTCGATCCCATCCGTCAGGATAGGAACTCGAAGGCGAGAGAAGGAAATGCCTCGATCCCATCCGTCTGGATAGGAACTCGAAGGCGAGGGAGATGCCTCGATCCCATCCGTCCAGATAGGAACTTGAAGGCATGGGAAGGAATGCCTCCATCCCATCCGTCCGGATAGGAACTCGAAGGCGAGAGAGGAAATGCCTCGATCCCATCTATCTGGATAGGAGCCCAAAGGTGAAGGGAAGGAAATGGCTCGATCCCATCCGTCCGGATAGGAACTCGATGGGGAAGGGAAATGCCTCGAACCCATCTGTCCGGATAGGAACTCGAAGGCGAGAGTAAATGCCTCGATCCCATCCGTCCGGATAGGAACTCGAAGGCGAGAGAAGGAAATGCCTCGATCCCATCCATCCGGATACGAACTCGAAGGCGAGAGAAGGAAATGCCTCGATCCCATCTGTCCGGATAGGAACTCGAAGGCGAGGGAAGGAAATATCTCGACCCCATCCGTCCGGATAGGAACTCGAAGGTGAGGGAAGGAAATGCCTCGATCCCATCCGTCCAGATAGGAACTCGTAGGCGAGAGAAGGAAATGCCTCGATCCCATCCGTTCGGATAGGAACTCGAAGGTGAGGGAAGGAAAGCCTCGTTCCCATCCGTTCGGATAGGAACTCGAAGGCAAAGGGAAATGCCTCGATCCCATCCGTCCGGATAGGAACTCGAAGGCGAGGGAGAATGCCTCGATCCCATCCGTCCAGATTGGAACTCGAAGGTGAGAGAAGGAAATGCCTCGATCCCATCCGTCTGGATAGGAACTCAAAGGCGAGGGAGATGCCTTGATTCCATCCTTCCGGATAGGAACTCGAAGGCAAGGGAAGGAAATACCTCGATCCCATCCATCCGGATATGAACTCGAACACGAGAGAAAATGCCTCGATCCCATCCGTCCAGATAGGAACTCGAAGGCGAGTGAAGGAAATGCCTCGATCCCATCCGTCTGGATAGGAACTCGAAGGCGAGAGAAGGAAATGCCTCGATCCCATCCGTCCAGATAGGAACTCGAAGGTGAGGGAAGAAAATGCCTCGATCCCATCTGTCCAGATAGGAACTCTAAGGCGAGAGAAGGAAATGCCTCGATCCCATCCGTCCGGATAGGAACTTGATGGCGACGGAAGGAATGCCTCGTTCCCATCCGTCCGTATAGGAACTCGAAGGCGAAGGGAAATGCCTCGATCAAATTCGTTCGGATAGGAACTCGAAGGCGAGGGAGAATGCCTCGATCCCATTTGTCTGGATAGGAACTTGAAGGCGAGAGAAGGAAATGCCTCGATCCCTTCCGTCCGGATAGGAACTCGAAGGTGAGAGAAGGAAATGCCTCGATCCCATCCGTCCTGATAGGAACTCGAAGGCGAAAGGTAATGCCTTGATCCCATCTGTCCGGATTGGAACACAAAGGCGAGGGAGATGCCTTGATTCCATCCGTCCGGATAGGAACTCGAAGGCGAGGGAGATGGCTCAATCCCATCTGTCTGGATAGGAACTCAAAGGCGAGGGAGACGCCTCGATCCCATTCGTCTGGATAGGAACTTGAAGGCGAGAGAGGAAATGCCTCGATCCTATCCATTCGGAAAGGAACTGGAAGGCGAAGGGAAGGAAATGCCTCGATCCCATCCGTCCGGATAGGAACTCGAAGGCGAAGGGAAATGCCTTATCCTATCCATCCGGATAGGAACTCGAAGGCGAAGGGAAATGCCTCAATCCCATCCGTCCGGATAGGAACTCGAAGGCGAGAGAAAATGCCTCGATCCCATCCGTCCAGATAGGAACTCGAAGGTGAGGGAAGGAAATGGCTCGATCCCATCCGTCTGGATAAGAACTCGAAGGCGAGAGAAGGAAATGCCTCAATCCCATCTGTCTGGATAGGAACTCAAAGGCGAGGGAGATGCCTCGATCCCATCCGTCCAGATAGGAACTCGAAGGCGTGGGAAGGAATGCCTCGATCCCATCCGTCCGGATAGGAACTCGAAGGCGAGAGAGGAAATGCCTCGATCCCATCCATCCGGATAGGAACTCGAAGGTGAAGGGAAGGAAATGCCTCGATCCCATCCGTCTGGATAGGAACTCGAAGGGGAAGGGAAATGCCTCGATCCCATCCGTCCGGATAGGAACTCGAAGGCGAGAGTAAATGCCTCGATCCCATCCGTCCGGATAGGAACTCGAAGGCGAGAGTAAATGCCTCGATCCCAACCGTCTGGATAGGAACTCGAAGGCGAGAGAAGGAAATGCCTCGATCCCATCCATCCGGATAGGAACTCGAAGGCGAGAGAAGGAAATGCCTCGATCCCATCCGTCCGGATAGGAACTCGAAGGCGAGGGAGATGCCTCGATCCCATCCGTCCGGATAAGAACTCGAAGGCGAGGGAAGGAAATGCCTCGATCCCATCCGTCCGGATAGGAACTCGAAGGCGAGGGAAGGAAATGCCTTGATCCCATCCGTCCTGATAGGGACTCGAAGGCGAGAGAAGGAAATGCCTCGATCCCATCCGTTCGGATAGGAACTCAAAGGCGAGGGATGGAATGCCTCGTTCCCATCCGTTCGGATAGGAACTCGAAGGCGAAGGGAAATGCCTCGATCCCATCCGTCCGGATAGGAACTCGAAGGCGAGGGAGAATGCCTCGATCCCATCCGTCCGGATTGGAACTCGAAGGTGAGAGAAGGAAATGCCTCGATCCCATCCGTCTGGATAGGAACTCGAAGGCGAGGGAGATGCCTTGATTCCATCCTTCCGGATAGGAACTCGAAGGCGAGGGAAGGAAATGCCTCGATACCATCCGTCCGGATATGAACTTGAACACGAGAGAAAATGCCTCGATCCCATCTGTCCAGATAGGAACACGAAGGCGAGGGAAGGAAATGCCTCGATCCCATCCGTCCAGATAGGAACTCGAAGGCGAGAGAAGCAAATGCCTCGATCCCATCCGTTCGGATAGGAACTCGAAGGCGAGGGAGATGCCTCGATCCCATCCGTCCGGATAGGAACTCAAAGGTGAGGGAAGGAAATGCCTTGATCCCATCCGTCCAGATAGGAACTCGAAGGTGAGGGAAGAAAATGCCTCGATCCCATCTGTCCTGATAGGAACTCGAAGGCGAGAGATGGAAATGCCTCGATCCCATCCGTCCAGATAGGAACTCGAAGGTGAGGGAAAGAATGCCTCGTTCCCATCCGTCCGTATAGGAACTTGAAGGCGAAGGGAAATGCCTCGATCCCATCCATCCAGATTGGATCTCGAAGGCGAGGGAGAATGCCTCGATCCCATTCTTCTGGATAGGAACTCGAAGGTGAGAGAAGGAAATGCCTCGATCCCATCCGTCCGGATAGGAACTCGAAGGTGAGAGAAGGAAATGCCTCGATCCCATCCGTCCAGATAGGAACTCGAAGGCGAAGGGTAATGCCTTGATCCCATCCGTCCGGATAGGAACTCGAAGGCGAGGGAGATGCCTTGATTCCATCCGTCCGGATTGGAACTCGAAGGCGAGGGAGATGCCTCGATCCCATCCGTCCAGATAGGAACTCGAAGGCGAGGGAGACGCCTCGATCCCATTCGTCCGGATAGGAACTCAAAGGCGAGAGAGGAAATGCCTTGATCCTATCCATTCGGATAGGAACTGGTAGGCGAAGGGAAGGAAATTCCTTGATCCCATCCGTCCGGATAGGAATTCGAAGGCGAAGGGAAATGCCTCGATCCCATCCGTCCGGATAGGAACTCGAAGGCGAAGGGAATTGCCTCGATCCCATCCGTCTGGATAGGAACTCGAAGACGAGAGAAAATGCCTCGATCCCATCCGTCCATGTAGGAACTCGAAGGCGAGGAAAGGAAATGCCTCGATCCCATCCATCTGGATAGGAACTCGGAGGCGAGAGAAGGAAATGCCTCGATCCCATCCGTCTGGATAGGAACTCAAAGGCGAGGGAGATGCCTCGATCCCATCCGTCCGGATAGGAACTCGAAGGGGTGGGAAGGAATGCCTCGATCCCATCCGTCCGGATAGGAACTCGAAGGCGAGAGAGGAAATGCCTCGATCCCATCCATCCGGATAGGAACTCAAAGGTGATGGGAAGGAAATGCCTCGATCCCATCCGTCCGGATAGGAACTCGAAGGGGAAGGGAAATGCCTCGATCCCATCTGTCTGGATAGGAACTCGAAGGCGAGAGTAAATGCCTCGATCCCATCCGTCTGGATAGGAACTCGAAGGCGAGAGAAGGAAATGCCTCGATCCCATCCATCTGGATAGGAACTCGAAGGCGAGAGAAGGAAAGGCCTCGATCCCATCCGTTCGGGTAGGAACTCGAAGGCGAGGGAGATGCCTCGATCCCATCCGTCCGGATTGGAACTCGAAGGCGAGGGAAGGAAATGCCTCGATCCCATCCGTCCGGATAGGAACTCGAAGGCGAGGGAAGGAAATGCCTCGATCCCATCCGTCCTGATAGGGACTCGAAGGCAAGAGAAGGAAATAACTCGTTCCCATCCATCCGGATAGGAACTCGAAGGCAAGGGAAGGAATGCCTCGTTCCCATTCGTTCGGATAGGAAATCGAAGGCGAAGGGAAATGCCTCGATCCCATCCGTCCGGATAGGAACTCGAAGGCGAGGGAGAATGCCTCGATCCCATCTGTCTGGATAGGAACTCGAAGGCGAGGGAGATGCCTTGATTCCATCCTTCCGGATAGGAACTCGAAGGCGAGGGAAGGAAATGCCTCGATCCCATCCGTCCGGATATGAACTCGAACGTGAGAGAAGGAAATGCCTCGATCCCATCCGTCCGGATAGGAACTCGGAGGCGAAGGGAAATGCCTCGATCCCATCCGTCCGGATAGGAACTCGAAGGCGAGGGAGATGCCTTGATTCCATCCATCCGGATAGGAACTCGAAGGTGAGGGAAGAAATGCCTCGATCCCATCTGTCCAGATAGGAACTCAAAGGCGAAGGGAAATGCCTCAATGCCATCTGTCTGGATAGGAACTCGAAGGCGAGGGAGATGCCTCGATCCCATCCGTCCGGATTGGAACTCGAAGGCAAGGGAAGGAATGCCTCGTTCCCATTTGTCCGGATAGGAATTCGAAGGCGAAGGGAAATGCCTCGATCCCATCCGTCCGGAGAGGAACTCGAAGGCGAGAGAAGGAAATGCCTCGATCGCATCCGTCCGGATAGGAACTCGAAGCGAAGGGAAATGCCTCGATCCCATCCGTCCGGATAGGAACTCAAAGGTGAGGGAGATGCCTTGATTCCATCCGTCCGGTTAGGAACTCGAAGGCAAGGGAGATGCCTCGATCCCTTCCATCTGGATAGGAACTCGAAGGCGAGGGCGATGCCTCGATCCCATCCGTTCAGATAGGAACTCGAAGGCGAGGGAAGGAATGCCTCGATCCCATCCGTCCGGATAGGAACTCGAAGGCGAGAGTGGAAATGCCTCGATCCCATCCGTCCAGATAGGAACTCGAAGGTGAAAGGAAGGAAATGCCTCGATCCCATCTGTCCAGATAGGAACACGAAGGCGAAGAGAAATGCGTCGATCCCATTTGTTCGGATAGGAACTCGAAGGCGAGAGAAAATGCCTCGATCCCATCCGTTCGGATAGGAACTCGAAGGCGAGGGAAGGAAATGCCTCGATCCCATCCGTCTGGATAGGAACTCGAAGGCGAGAGAAGGAAATGCCTTGAACCCATCCGTCTGGATAGGAACTCGAAGGCGAAGGAAAATGCCTCGATCCCATCCATCCAAATAGGAACTTGAAGGCAAGAGAAGGAAATGCCTCGATCCCATTCGTCCAGATAGGAACTCGAAGGCGAAGGGAAATGCCTCGATCCCATCGGTCCGGATTGGAACTCGAAGGAGTGAGAAAATGCCTCGATCCCATTCGTCCGGATAGGAACTCGAAGGCGAGAGACGGAAATGCCTCGATCCCATCTGTCCGGATAGGAACTCGAAGGCGAAGGGAAATGCCTCGATCCCATCCGTCCGGACTGGAACTCGAAGGTGAGAGAAATGCATCGACCCCATCCGTCCGGATAGGAATCCGATCCCATCTGTCCAGATTGGATCTCACAGGCGAGAGAGCAGGTGCCTTAATCTGGCATGGAAGTTGTAAAAAACTCCATCAGTCCAAAATACGGCAAAACGAGATACTCAACTATTATCTAGGTTGCCCCAGTGCCTAGTCGACAGACAGAGGAGAGCAGAGTATGGCACTAGTCCTACACGTGTTGTCACGGTGGCAATCTTCGCTCTACATCAACCGTGATTAATCAAACAGACTGGCTAGAGATGTTCTGCTGTATATATTATCACAATCAATTGAGTGTTTACATGTACTGTAATTTGTAAGAAATAGAGACATGATGCAAACATTAAGAGTCCTCTTCATCTCTGGGTCTCTTGGAGCCCGAGGCTTTGGTAAAAAGCGTCCAACTCGGGGCGGTACTGCAGATTGGCCAAGTTTCCTAGACTTCAGCTTCATAGTCTGTTGTGCTACCTCTCCCTTTTATGACTGGGAGATCTTTTGAGCATATGGAGCGATTGAGCAGGCGAGATAGTTCTCTAGTCGGTGTGTACGTGCTCATAGGGTATTCTTTGAATTGTGATGGCATCTGCCCCTAAGCTAGAGAATCCTGCTGGTAACCGAGCTGCCGCATCACACGGACTGGATGATATTCCACTCCACCAGTCAATCACGGCAGGACGATGAGCCATATGTCTGTTGTATTGAAGAATGCTTCAAAATCACATGAAGCTGATGGAATAACGCGCCATGTGACCTTCTGTTCCGTTAGGCTTTGTAGTTGCTCGTACTCCTTCTGGACTGAGGTGAGAGTGCACACATGGCCACTTTGGCAATAGGACTCAAAGGCGGCTCGCTGTGGGCGTAGGACTGTTACACCCAGATGTGCAGCCATCCACACTTGCACAAAAGCTCCACAGCCATAGAAATGCCGACAGCACCGCAACGAATGGTCTAGCGCCTAGTAGGTTTCCGCCAGGAGGGCTGGAGCCAGATATATTTGTTGGGTGACAACTGCGAAGGCAATTTCAGCAACTTCGATGCTTACAACCATCTGACCATGGCTGAAGATCAACTCTCACAGGAAGCGGACAACAAAGCCTTTTAGCCACAGCTCGTCACCTAGGGAGGTACGCATACCAGCCACGTTGTCAAAGTAAGCCAATTTCAACATAGGAGACAGTCCAGTCCGTCAGTACAAATGAGTTGGCGCCCACATTCGCAAGTTGGTAGGCCCGTAAGCTCGTTCAACACTGAGGAATACCCGTCACGCCGCAAGAACACTGTTGGTCCCAGGAATCTCTGTAGGCCACAGATTCTGTGCTCCTCTTCTAGAGTAGGGGTCAACTCGATTCTCCCAAAGCGGAACACATGATGATCCGGCTTCCAGAATTGGGCAGCCGCATACAAAAAGTATTGGGAAACCTCCACTTTTGCGATGTCCAGAAGATTTGTAGAGATTCCCCAAATCCGCAGCTTGTCGCGGTCACTTTTAGTTAACTATTTGATCCAAGCCTGGTGAACATCTGAGCACTGTGTGGGTACAACCATCGTAGGATACCCCATGATCTGCGAGATACCTCAGCTTTGCTTGTCTTGAGACTCTATAGAAGTAGTCAACGATCTCTTGTAGATCATGTTCAAAACATTATTCTTTAGAAATAGATTTTCACTTTGTCTCGTTCAACAGCACTTAGCAGAACTAAAGCAGACAGATAAAAGCTGAAATGGTATTGAAAGAATTAGAGAAACTGGCTCAGAACTGAAGACTGCAGCTAACTGAATAGGGAATTGTTGAACGGACTAAATCTTGTGCACAATCTCGAGGGGAGGTCCTAGTTACCAACTAGTTTTAACCAGGCACCCAGGTAGTGAGACAGGAATAGTAAATCTGGAGAGTTGGAATTATTTGACTGCGCCCTTCGACCGATCATTGAGGATTTTCGACCCATAGAGCAGCTGACATGCCCTTGGTCGAGCAATTGGCTCACAGTGTGCGACCATAGGATAGCTGACATGCCCCTGGTTGACAGAAATGACTCTTAACCAATCAGAGCATCTTACATGCCCCTGGTCAAGTACTAGCTCAGTGTGACCAACCATAGGACAGCTAACATGCCCCTGATTGACACAAATGGTCCCAAACCAACTAGAGTAGCTTACATGCCCCGGGTTTAGGCGATGTCCTCTTGATTTTCTTCAATTGAAAGACACTGTCATATTCAAGACAAGAGAACCAAGTGGCACCCTGCGACATTTATTAGGATATTTGTTTGCAGGAAGAAATGTATGCATGTCAAATGATTTGTTGGATCTTATTTATGCCCTCAGCGTTGGGATGACTAACGCCAAGTATAAAAGAATGGAAACACCAGACCTCACGAGACTCTATCCAAGCCTGTAGTTCTTTTAGGTAGCTCTTTGGAAACGGGTCACTGTGTTTTGGGCTCCATTCCAAACCCCACTGGACCATACTCCTGCTTTTTATTTTTATTAACTTTTTATTCTCTCCCTTATAGGCATGTGGGCTCACCCTATCCCTAGCTTGGAGGTAATAGGTACCTGGTCTATGGTGGGGAGCTGCTGCTTGCTTAAAGG
>JAMKQA010003469.1:0-24120 GCA_024699735.1 Posidonia australis
CACAACCAAGAAACAACAGGTTATCCATTAATAAACCATTAAGCACAAAATCACAAATAATACATGGTTTATTAAATACAAATGGATAACCGGGCCCAAATGTTACACATGAGCTGTGTTCTATGCTGCTTGAGTTTTTCACCATAAAACTTACATTTTCATAATTTTGGCTGCTTGTCACCTGTTAAGTGACGGAGTACCATTTTTGTAAGGTTTGTAATATTGGTTGGACATTTTACTTTGCACTACTGAGGTTGTAAACATTTTAATGTAATAGAAAGAAATACTACCGATAACCAAAAAACAACCCAACTCTACTTTTACATATGTCAAACATCAACTATTGGATTGACAGAAGATACAAAATATGTGCATAACAGTCAACTATCACTTTTTCCTGACAAAGTGATAGTTGAAGAAAATGTGTTTAGATTGAGAATAAATGACAAGATTTATCGTATGATGAAGAGCGCACGACAATTTTAGGAGGCTGCAGAATAGAATACCCAAATTCCTCAAGAAGTGAGAAACCCAAGTCAAATTTGCAGTTGCACATGCCATAGCTTGATATTCAGCCTCAAAGGTGGATCAAGATGCCATTAGTTGCTTCTGAAGACTCCAAGTTATATAATAAGCACCTAAAAATACACAAAACCTAGATTTAGGCCTTCGTATCAAAGGACACCTTGCCCAATCTACAACAACAAAAGCATAAAATCTGTGTGTGGGTTAACTAAATCTGTGTCTAGAGTACCATGTACACATCTAAGAATGCTCTTCACCATCGTAGAATGAGACACCATAGGATTGTACATAAATTGGTTGACAAAATTCATAGGAAAAGTGAGATCTAGAATCTCTCTTCGTGTTATTCCACCAAAAGTTTTATTTTAGATCTATATACATTTTCATACTGCCTGGATGTACTATATAGCCAGTACCATGTGCTTTGTCCATGATTTGTCTTTTTATATATGGATCATTGGGAATGCACAGTTTATTGCCAAAATGTAGAGAACCATCATCATGAATTTTGAAATGTGTTCTTGAACTTGTTTCCACTTCCTTGCTAAGGCTTCTCCAACTAAGCATTTTTTGTTGACCATCTTTGATCTTCTGAATCAGAGTGGGTTCAGCTTGAATGTTGGCTTGTTGTCCTTGTGCACCATTCCAATGAACTTCTATCCTCTCATTCTCCAAATCCTTTAAAATCTGTGCCTGCTTGGTAATCTACATAGCTAGATTTCCTGAAGGTTTCCTTCTTAAAGCATCAACTACTACATTTGCTTTCCTGTATGATAGATGATAGTGAAATCGTAGTCCTTTAATAACTCCCAACCATCTTGTTTGCCTCATATTCAACTCCTTAGTGAATGTATACTTCAAGCTTTTGTGATCTACAAAGACTTCACATTGTACTCTATAAATAAAATGTCTCCAAATCTTAAGAGGAAAAACAACTACAGCTAATTCTAGATTGTGTAGGATAGTTTTGCTCAAAAGGTTTCAACTGTCTAGAAGCATATGCAATTACTTTACCATCTTGCATTAGAATGCATCCCAAACCTTGTCAAGAGGCATCACTATAAATGGTGAAACATTCATTGGGTTTAGGAATGGTTAGAATAAAAGCTGAGGCCAATCTTCATTTCAATTCTTGAAAACTCTGTTTGTAATCTTCAGACCACTTGAACCTGACTTCTTTTTGTGTCAGTTGTGTTAATGGCGCTGCAATTTGAAAAAATCCATCCACAAATTTTCCATAATAACCAGCCAACTACAAATTTCAATCACAGTAGTTGGCCTGCTCCATTCAACCATAGCTTCTACTTTCTTTAGATCCACTAATATACCTTCCTTGGATATTACATGTCCCAAGAATGATACATTTTCCAACCAAAATTCACATTTCTTAAATTTTGCATACAACTTCTTCTCTCTTAGGACTTGTAAGACTTTTCTTAAATGCTTCTCATGTTCTTCTTTGCTCTAAGAATAAATCAAGATATCATCTATAAAAATTATCACAAACTATTCCAAGAAAGGCTTGAATATCCGATTCATTAAATCCATAAAGGTAATTGGTGCATTTATTAATCCAAACAGTATCACAAAAAATTCATAGTGCCCATATCTGATACAGGAAGTTGTCTTCGGCACATCCTCTACCATGATCAACAGTTGGTGATAACTTGCAAGGAGATCAATTTTGGAAAACACTTGTGCTCCTTGCAATTGATCAAACAAGTCATCTATTCTGGGAAAATGATATTTATTCTACATTATTACCTTGTTTAACTCTCAGTAGTCTATGCATAACCTCATACTACCATCCTTCTTCTTTACAAATAAAATTGGTGCTCCTCAAGGTGAGACACTAATTTGAATAAAATGTTTATCCAACAATTCTTGCACTTGTGTCTTTAACTCCTTCAATGCATCTAGAGGCATACAATAATGAGTTTTGGAGATTAGGCTTGTATCGAGCACTAACTCAATGAAAAATTCCACTTCTTGGTCTATGGGCATCCTTGGTAACTCCTCTAGGAACTCATTAACTACAGGAATATCTTCCAACTTTGGCTCAGCTTGTTCTGAAACTAACACCATCACTAGATACCCCTAGCATCCCTTCCATAATAAGCATCTTGCTTGTAAAGCCAAAATGAAGTTTGGGTGTTCTTGCTTCCTTTGAAATAAAATTTTGGTTGCCCTAGAACTTGGAAACAAACTTTTGCTTCTCGCAACAATCTAATGAAGCGCAATAAGCAGCTAACCAATCCATTCCAAGTAATAAGCATGACATCAAAGCCCTTCTTTCCCAGAATGATTAGGTCTGCTGGTAATTCGCTATCATCTATTCTAATCAGGCAAGACTTGCATACTTGATCAGTAACTAAGTTTTTTTTTTGAAATCGGTAATCTGTTTTTTATATATTCCAAAATTTAGCCACATAAAGTCCAAGGTTGGGATAAATATTACAACAACTGAGCTCCAACTGTCCAGAAGGGAATGACATAGTGCAGAAAGTTTAATATTACAGAGCCTCAAAAAGATAGCAAAGGTAATCAAAAAATGCGGCTAACAAGGATTTAGCCATCACATTGGGTTCCCCTCCTCAAGAGTAGGAGTGGAGGCATTATCTTCTCCACCAATCTGAGCAATATTCACAGCCAAGGGATCAATGTCCATGTTTCTATTTTGCTGAAAGGAAGTAATAGATTGCAGAGTCTCATTTTTTTCAAAACCTACACCCAAACTTTCAATCCAACAATGAGACAAGTTTAAAATATCATTAACCATCATGCAAATATTTCTGGATGAATTCCTGAAAATTCTGTTGTTCCTTTCTTTCCAAATAGACCATAGAAATATTTGTGCAAAGGTATGAGAGCCAATGTCAGGCATACCAAATTTTAACACAGGTGGTAAAGTAAATAAATCTGCTATTGAAAGGATAGCAGGGTACAAGGGGTTCAGTGTAAAAGCATTCCATACTGAGTAAGTAAAAGGGCAAAATAGGAAAAGATGTAATGCAGATTCTACATTTTTATTGCAAAGAGCACATAGAATGGGACCATTCCAGCCTCTTTTACACAAGTTCTCCTTGGTTAGAATTTTATTACAGACTACTAACCAAGAAAATAATTTAACTTTGAGAGGAACCCAGTATTTCCAGATTTCCCCAAAATACTTAAACCTAAGTCCTCCGTCATTTAACATAACATAACATGATTTAACAGTAAAATTGTTATTTGTAGGTTTCCAAGTAACGGTATCCTCCTCAGTGTTCAAACCTACAGTGGAAATGATCCCAACTAACAAATTCAATTGATTATGAAGTGAGATAGAATCAGTATGAGATATTGGATTATGAAATAGATTATTGGGATTAGAATTAACGATCCGAATAACCTTATTAACAGAAGCTTGTTTACATTTCACTCTCCTAAAGAGATCAGGTAAGATGTCTCTAAGTTTTTCCCCATTCCACCATTTATTTTCCCAGAAGATGATGTTCTTTCCATTGTTTACATGGAACAAGGTGAAACCATTTATGGCATCAAAACTTTTTTTAATTTCATACCAAAGGGGTGATGTTCTAGTGTTGGAAGTATTAAGTATTGCACCAAGACCTCTTCTTGTTGAATATTTGGCTTTAATTATTTCTTTCCGTTTCAAAGAGTAGTCATTTGATAAGAATTGCCACAATAATTTACATTTCAATGCCATGTTGAAAATCCTTAAATCAATAATTCCCCATCCTTTTTGTTCCTTGGATCTACATAGAGATTTCCACTTAACCAAGTGGCAAGCTGAGGAAGAAGAAGGAGAGTTCCATAGAAATCTTGATCTGAGCTTGTTAATAGCTTTCTCCACACTGGCTGGTAGGTGTAGAACAGATAAGTAATAAGTAGGAATAGCAGATAAAACTGCATTGACCAAGGTGAGTCTACCCTCAAGTGATAACAACTTAGCTTTCCAAAGTGATAGTTTGTTTGAGATTTTTTCAATGACTGGCTTCCAGTCATGATGCTTGGGTTTCTTGAAGTGTAAAGGAAGTCCCAGATATTTTATAGGGAGAATTTCAATTTGACATCCCAAGATATGTGAGGCTCTCTGAGTAAAGGAATCTTGAGTTCCAATGCCAGTGATAGAGGATTTATGGAAATTTATTTTTAATCCTGAGTATGTCTGGAAATAACAGAGTATTCTTTTAATATTTATAAGATTATCCTCAGAGGCCTGAAGAAAAAGGATGGTATCGTCAGCATATTGTATATTCATTATGTTTGGACCATTGTTTGGTAACTGAATCCCAGAAATTAGATTATTTCCCAATGCTAAGGCTAGCATTCTGTTTAAGACATGTGTGACCACAATAAAAAGTAAGGGAGATAGGGGATCACCTTGTCTTAACCCATTTGTTGATTTAAAAAAACCTTTAGAGGAGCCATTCACTAATACTGAGAAGCTGGCAAATGAGATACACATTTTAATCCAAGAGATCCATTTTTGCCCACATCCTAAACCTTTCAAGGTTTCTAGCAGAAATTCCCAATTTACATTATCAAATGCTTTCTCAAAATCAAGTTTGAGGATAAGACTTGGAATTCCATTAAGTTTCATATGATGAATAGTCTCCTGAGCCACAAGGAAACAATCTCCAATGTATCTTCAAGAAAAAAAGGCACATTGAGAGTTATCAATGACCCTATTGAGGACAGGGGAAAGCCTTGATGCTAATGTTTTAGCTATTATCTTATAAAGGCTATTGACTAAACTTATAGGCCTGAAGTCCTTGACTTCTTTTATACCCTCTTTTTTAGGTATAAGGGCAATAAAAGTCTGGTTAATGTGAGCTAGAAAATCTAAATCAGAAGAATTATAGAGATTTTGGAAGATTTTTAAGATGTCTTCTTTCACCATATCCTAGAAATGTTGAAAAAAATATAAAGGGAAACCATCCGAGCCTGGGGCTTTCTCCCCAGGTAAATAGCCAACATTTTTGTGTATCTCTTCCATAGTAAACATGGATTCCAAGATATCTGGATTTGGGATTTTGTTGGGCACTAGTAAATCCCAATCAAGAGAAGGAATTATTCTACTTGGCTTGTTGAATTGCCAAATGAAGTGGTTTTCAATCTCCTTAGAAATTAGAGATGGAGATTGCTCTGGAATACCATTAATATTTAAAGAATGTATTGTATTTATCCTTTTTCTCTGTTTTACTATATTATAGAAGAATTTTGTATTTAGGTCACCTTCTTTTAGCCATTGAATCCTGGATTTTTGTTTCCAATAAATTTCTTGTTCTTGTAGCAGGATAAAATGCTCCTCTTTAAGTGCTTTCAATTTGTCTTGAAAGATGACCTGATTATATGAGGAAGATACCAAAGAATCAATGAGGTTTATTTGAGATTCCACAACCTGTAATCTTTTTTTCTTTATCTCCCTAATGGGGCCCATCCAAGTGATGATTTGCTTTTTAAGGAATTTTAATCTATAAGCAAATCTTGCCACAGGTAAGTTTGATTTACAGTTGTAGTTGGAGTTATGCCAACAGTTTTCTATGAATGAGGCAAAGCCTTCAGTTTTTAGCCAATACTTGTAGAATTTAAAAGGAGGACCCCAATAATATGGAGTTGTGTCAAGGGTAATGGGGATATGATCTGAAGTTACCCTGGTTTTTCCCAAACAGAAGGTGTCTGGGTATTTTATCTATCCATCCAATGGATATCAAGAATCTATCTAGCCTAACCATAGTAGGCCTGAGATGAAAGTTTGACCAAATGTATTTGCAATTGTTTGGAGGAAAATCTAGTAAGGCTTTATTGTCAATAAATTCGTTGAAATCCCTCATGTGAGAAACAGTGCCACCTCCAGAAGAGTGTTCATCTGGAGTTCTGTGATGTTGAAATCACCACTTAAAATCCAATTTTGGTTAACTTTATCACTTAAGAAATTCAATTCCTCAATAAAATGCCTTTTTAGACTATGTTCACAAGGCCCATAGACTCCAATTAGCCACCACTCAAAGTTATCCAGGAGATTGGTAAAGAACAAAGAAATGGAATAGGTTGCTTTAATGGTATTAGATAGCTTTACCAAACTGTCATCCCAGCCAACAAGTATTCCCCTAGAGGCCCCCAATGACGGTAGAAAAGCCCATTGGTTAATGTAACCGCCTCCAATGTTTCTTAAAGAATAAGGAGAGAAATTTTCCAATTTTGTTTCACTAATAACAATAACTGTACACCTATTGGTTCTAATAAAGCTTTTTAGGGCTCTTTTTTTCCCACTACTGCCCAATCCTCTAATGTTCCAGGCTGCAATCAACATAAATTAACAGAGGAGATAAGGAGAGAATCCAAGTTCTCTATTATACTAGCATTGTCATTTAAGTTTGAAGGGATTAAGCCTTGATCTTTCCTGATAGAGTTATAAAAGGATTTAACTTCATCTGGGGATTTGAAGGTAATTCCTATATTTTTACAGAAGTTATTAAACTGTTCATAGGAGTTCCATGATAGAACTTGGTTTAAAAATTCATAAGAACTATCATTTAAATCAGCAGGCAGTGTGTTTGAACTAGCAGAAGTAACAGAGTCAGAAGAAGATATGCAATTATCAGCAGAGAATTTATTCTGAGAGGAAGCAAAGAGTGTACTGTGAGCATAATTACCTGGCGCGTGAATGGGAGTGGGTGGTTGAGCATTTGGAGCCTCAGAAGGTCCACCAAGATCGTCGCTTTCCAGACAATCATATACTGCCAGCACTTTCTTAAATTTGGACAGCAATAAGTTCCTAGTTTTGACTTCCATTTCAATAAATCTGGCTGTGTCTTCATCCCTGGGGGTGTGATTAGGAGAAGTACTGATAGAAGAAGAGGAAATGCTGCCTTTGTATGAAGGGGTTGGAGTGGGAGTGGGGAGTATCCCAGGGGAGTTGGAGATTGGCTTAGGACTAACCGGCCTAGTCCAGACAAGCTTACCTTCACTAGATGCTCTGTTGTTTTTACCTCTTCTCCATCCCTTATTGCTCTTGAATTGCTTTCTAATGGGTTTTAAGTTAATAGTTTGAGCCTGTCCAGAGGAGGCTTTGACAGGCCATTTTTGGGGCAGTGGTTGAATGTTTCCCGAAGTAGAACAGAGATCCCAACTGAGTCGATACTTTATATGGTATACAAATTTCCCAAAGGCAAAATATCTGCATTCAGGGATGTCCTTCCCTAGTAGAGTCTTTATTTTTAGTCTAGCAAAACCCAAATGTTTCACATGATCTATGTTATAGTCAACCTCCATAAGCTCAGCGAATTCAGATACCATATGTCGGAATATGTCAATATTCCACAGATGATGTGGTATGCCTTCCAATCTAATCCAAATCCCCTCCTCTTTTAAAATATTAACCGCATTAGAGTTTGGGGTCCAAGGGATGAAGGATGTAGAGATACGTTGCAGCAAATGTCCATGCATCTTAAGAGAATCAGTTCTAGCTTTAATAGAAGGAAAAATCAGAAGAAATTTACCCGGAGAAGAGTCCTGAATTTCAACCTCAGAGCCTTTTGTCCAATAGGTTCAAACATGGTTTTCTAAGATCTCCTTCGTAAGAGTGGGAGCATGTGCCGTAATTGTCGCGCTGCGAGATAGCAACTGATATTGGTTGCACACCAACTCCGTAAGAGGTAAGATAGAAGGATTCTGTGGAGAAAGACCTTGGGAAGACATGTCTACAGGAGTTGAGGAAACTTCCTGAAAAAATTTGCAAATGGCGACCGCATGAGAGGAGGATCTACATCTAAAGCAAGTACCAGCATACTTACAAGTAGCCTTCATATGACCTTTCAGACCGCACTGAAAGCATCTGCCATTTTTTTTACAGAAACTTACCAAAAGGGGGATGAGTTTCCGCCTAGAAACGACCTTCCAATCGTCTGTATTATCTTCAGCAGAGAGACAGAGAATTTCCTTCGTAAGAATGGAGGAACCAATTGCGGGAGGGAGGGAAAAATCTTAAGCAGGGGATTCGAGTACCGCAAATCTCGACCCAGAGCAGGCGTATCGTTTTCCAAAGGTGGAAGGGAGAGGGGATGGGATGGATGAGCGGCTGCCATTATTACTATTGTCAGAGAAAAACCCGTCGATTGGAATTTCTTCCGTGCGGGAAGAATAAAGGTTTCCAGCATTTATGGTGTTACTGTTAAAGTAACAGCTGTTAGAGACATTTCGTGCACTGACGCAAGATATGGTACAGTGCTCCTGCAAACGATCTACTAATCCTACCGCAGAGCCCAGATCACAGCAAGAGTCTAATCTAAACTCCGAATCACTAGGGATTTTCTCAGAGGGATTAACGTAACCAAGATCGGAATAATTATGTTTAGGAGGCGTAGAGACAGAAATTAGAGGCGTATCGTAAGACGTGTAATTCCAAATCGAAGGAAGTGGAGTTTTAATGTGGTACGGCTCTGCGTCAGAGCCTGGGAAATTCCACCCCCACCTTTTGCAGGGATAGGCCCGCTGGAATTCCTCCGCTAGTTTCGCCGGAGAAGAAGAAGGAGGTACAGTGCAAGCATAATCAAACACATTTTGAATGGAGCTAACAGTAGGGCTAATATTCGTGCTCACAGGCAACAATTCATCCATAGATTCATGTATTTCATCCTCACAGCCGCCATTAACAATAATAACAGAATTCAGAGAAGCAAGCACAGTGTGATGCAACAAGGATAGCATGCTTATTTCACAAATCTTTAGAAATTTAAACCAACAATAAGACGGATTCCATGTAAGAAACATAGTATGTATGCAAATATTAGGTAGGGTTTCAGATAGAGATAAAATATCAGGGGAGGAACCAGCTGAGAGATGAAAGTATACACAGCTTCCTGTCTTGCTCCAGGCAAGAAGGGATCCATTCGACATCACGTCAGAGGAATGAAGGAAAGAAGAGAAGGTGAGGGGATCAGAGGAGATCTCTGATTCAACCTCACAGGGGGAAGAGAGACACCTCTTCCGCTCGCGTACCTGCACCTTAGATCTGTGATGTTTTCTAGGTCGATGTAGGCGACGAGAGCTTTTGAAGGGGGAAGGATCATCGGAGCAGTCCTCGTCGAAGAGGCTCTCTTTAAAAGCAGCCCAATCGAATCGGGTAGCCTGATGAAGGAGGAAGGAGTCGGATGAGTGTCCGGGGCCCTTCTGAAGGTGTCGATCGCGGCGGCGCAGAGGCGGCCTATTTGGAGGCATGTTAGAGTTTCGACTACGACGACGCAAACAGTATCACGGCGCAAGCAGTATCTTACAAAGTACATGAGAGTGTTACAAGTTTTCTTAATCAGTAACTAAGTTACTCCCCATAGATGTCCCAATACAGAGTTCAATATTCATTGGCTCACTTATTATACCATGTTTCATAACAAAACTAGTAGATACAAAAGAATGACTAGCACCAAGATCAAATAATGCATGAGCATAATGAGAGAGTACTTGGACAGTTTGGAGGTGGGGGCCTCCTACTCCATGAGGGCATAAACTCTTCCTTGAACTTTTGGTTTTTCACCCACTTCTTTGTTCCGTGAGTTCCCATTTCTTCAATCTTGAAATCTTGGAGGTTCTCGACCAAATGCCAGCTGCATAGCCTGTGATTTGTCATTCTGTGGACATGCAACAATTTTGTGTCCCAGTTGACCACATTGAGAACATCTTCCTTCATCCCAACGTCATGATCTTCCTACAAGTGAAATTCCACAACAGCGACAAATAACGGTCTGAATCTATTATTATTTTGCCACCTCGTTTGCTCTTTGAATGGTCTCCTGTTAGACTGGCTCAAAGACCCAAGTTGCTTCTTCAGTGTTTTCTTTAGTTTTCTCTTCCTCACCCACGTCTTTAAATCATTGCTCTGAAGTCATAGCCATATCTACCACATCACCGAAGTTGGTGAGTCTCAACGGTGAGATGCTACGTTTAATACGAGGCTTGAATCCTCCCATAAATCATTTTATTCTGCTATCTTCGTCCACTACCATGTGGGGTGCATAAAGAAATAACTTCGTACACTCCCGTTGATACTGTGCTACAGTTTTATCTCCTTGCACCGGTCTTTGAAATTATTCTTCTTTTTGTTGGAAAAATACGTGAAACTATATGTATAAATATATTGATTTTGTTGATTAACATGTCAATTACAGTCATATCATAAGATCTAGGAAAAATCATAAACAAATAATGCAAAGAATAGAAACAAAATAGATAAATAAAGTTACATCTTATCTAATCAAGTTATCCTTAAGAACTTGTCTTAGAGAAAATAACGATCCTCAATCGATACATAGGATTCTATGTTTTTTCTCTCGAGATAAAACGATCTAGTAAATAGTATGTCATCTTCACAATGATTACATCTTAGTCGTCTCTGATTCAAATAGCATAATAGAGAGTCACAGTTTCTAGGACACAAAGTCGTCGAAGAAGAAATAGTAGGAGAAAGTCCGACAAAGGAAGAAGAAGTCCCACAAAATAGTCGCCCCTCTTGTCTCATATGTCTGTCCCTTACAAGTCTAACTCTTTCCACACGATGTGCCCGTTAGAGGACAAGTTTTGACTTGTCCAATTGTAATTAATTAAGATCTTAATTAAACTCAATTAGTCAATGTAATTTTGTGTAAAAAATACCCAAAGACCATTCACTCAAACCCGAAAGCCTGAAGCCTGAGCCTAGCCCATCCCAGCACGTGCGCGCACCCACGTGTGTGGTCATCCATGTCTAGTCTAAGTTCTTATGAGCACTTGTTCTAATACCCCTTCAAAATAAGACCATTCAAGTTTTTATACTTTACCAATGTGTGACTAAAGTTTCACAAACAAGCACAAAACTATCTTCCAAAATATTTCCTCTTTTAGACTTACACTTTTAGACTTACTACTAGATATTTAATCCTTATGAATAAAAACAATGTAGTGAACTTAACATGAACATTATTTAATCAAATATCATAGATCCAACTTAAACCCGATTAATTAAATGTTCAACACTTTCTCTACTCAAACACTATAAGGAAAGTATTTCTTGTAAAATACCTCTTTGAAATTCTTCCATGAATAGCTCTCTGTTTACCATCCATGAACTCTTGTTTCTGCCTCCCAGCATTCATTTGCTAGACCTTGTAACATATGAACTGCATACTTGACCTTTTCTTCATCGGTAGCATATACCTTTTCCATCTCTTGAATCCATTTATTCGCCTCTAAGGGATCAACTGAAATACCTTCAAATGGTGGTGGAGCATGCTTCATGAATTCCATAAATCCAGTTTTCTGTTTCTTGTTGCCTCTATCTTTTTTTATTACTCCAACCAGTGTCTTCAAGAGTTTAGCCATTCCTGGTGGCACTTCCTCAGTTGCTTGCGACGGTTGTTGCCGACTGAAGGGTTCTGCACCATCTCAGCCTGAAACTGTAGAATAATAAATTCCCACGGACAACAAAATAAAAAAAAATTTATACAAAACACATAACAGTTAAAATTTATAATAAATCCCATTTCTTAGTGTGGAGTTGAGCACGAAAGAAGGGGGTTGTGCGGGCTTGGTGGTGGTGAAATGCCGTAGTGGTGGCGTTTGCTGGCCTACAATGGTGGTGGTTGCCGCGGTGGTTGTGTTGCTCGCATGCAGTGGTGTAAGTGGCGTTGGAGAGATGGGCTTGTGCCAGTGGATGGTGGCTGGATACAGGTGTAGGGGAGAGGTGCTGGCCGTACTAGTAAATAACAATCATCTAAGGATCCACTAAGTCACCTAGAAACAACAGACATCTGGGAATCCACCAAGTCATCTAAAAACAACACAATCATCTAAGGACCCACAAAGTCATCTAGAAATAACACCAGACATCTAGAAACCCACAAAGTCACCTAAAAACTACAACAAACACCACTTGAGAACAGACAACAACTAATCCAGCGGACAAGGAGTTTGAAAGTTTGATTAAACTAGGACTTACCACAGACCATCCAAAGGACAAGGTGGTTTTTTTAAGTTGGAAAAATTGAAGGGATTATAAGAGACCCACTCTTTAAATTATAAACCTCATGCAAAAGCTGATAGTTTTAGTAGCATGATTCTCAAATTTTACTCCAACATAAAGAAAGTAATTAGTGCATTTCAAGTGGTCAAAAGTCTCATATTTGGATTATTGAATAACTAAATGCATCAAACATGCACTTCAATGTGATATTGTCCTCACATTTGTAAATGCCAAGTGAGTGGGTATGAAACCTACTGTGATATTAGTTACTGACCAAAGTTTCTCCCTGTTCATGTTGTGGATGGAGAGATTCCAACATTTGTATCTGTCAAATTCGCAAATACGTCGCGTTTAGTTTCATGTTTACCTATATGCTATAGACCATAGACTCATCATGTACCGTTGCTTTCGGGGGAAACAAATAGGACTCTTAAAAACCGATAAAAGCTCACTTCCCAAATCTTTGCTACGACCTTGTTAAGAATAAGAAAATTACCATGGCAAAGTGTTACTTATATAACAATAGTTGTAATCTGTTTAGTTTATTGTAACAGATTATACCAAGATAAATTGAAAGTTGTTATAACAAACACAGCTTATTCTCCTGTATATAAAAAGGAGACAAGTTCTTGAATGAATAACGAGAAATGGAAAAAGGGAATCTCCATCAATTTTCTAGTGCTGTGTTTGATACATTGCAATGAAAATAGATAAGAATGGAATGAACTCTGGAATGGAATTTGGAATGGAATGGAATAGATTTATTCCATTTCTGTGTTTGATATGTAATGGAATTACAGAATGGAATTGACAAACAATTCTTTTCTAACATTTGATAAATAAGAACAAAATTGAAATGGAAATATAAAATTTGGAAGAATAAAAACTACATATTAACAAAAATATCCCGTTAATTTGGAAAAAAAAATTAAAATAAATTTTTTTCATACACACTACAATATACACATACACATAAAAGTTTTAACATAGATAATCTTTTCTAAATTAGCATTAACATAGATAATCCTTTCTAAATTAACATTAACAAAATATTCTTGGTAGAATAAAAAAAATTGTAGGAAAAGAAGACAATAAAAAATATCAATATTCTTTGTAAAAAAAATACATACACAAAAAGAAGAAGGAAAAGAAGACGAAAAAGCAAAAAAAACAGAGAAAAGAGATGGTTGTAGAAGAAAGAAGGCCGTAGAGGAAGAGGAAGGGCCTCAAAGGAAGAGGAGGGTGATTAGACTTGGAAATCGAGTCGAGTCGGCCCTAGGCCGTCTGACCCAGCCCAGGCCCACCATGGCCTAGGCCCGTCTAGCCTAGCACTGGGTCGGGCCAAGCCAGGCCCACCGTGTCGAGCCCACGTGCTAGGCTCCCGTAGGTCCGTAGAATAGGTCCATTTTGGCCCGCAAATGAGGATTAGGTTGGGCCAAACTGGGCCGGATTGGCCCAAAAATTAAAAAAAAAAGAAGGGTTGGGCCCAAGGGTCCAAAATAAAAAAAAGTATTTGTAAAGTTCCTCAAGAATGTTACTGTGCAATGATGTAAAACATCTTTTATTTTATTTTTTATTATTTATTTATTTTTTTAATGTATTAAAAATATTTTTTTATTAATAATAAATTTAAATTTTAAAATTTAAATTTTAGCCCAATGGACTGGGTCGGCCCAACCTGGCCCATCGACAGGCCGTGGGTCGTGTCGAACCCATGGTCTGTTAAAAGAGGCTTGACCTGGCTCGGACCTGTCCAGTCTGCGGGTTGGCCCGGCATGGTCCAGGCCTAGGTGGGCCCTTACTTTTTTGGGTCGGGTCGACTTAGCTCGGCTCACATTCCATGAGTAACGGTGACAGACGTTAGGAACATGCTATGGAGGAGGAGGGATAGCTGCGGAGAAGGAGAAACAACCGTAGAGGAGGGCACACGACGTTTTTAGGATGATTACCAATGAAATGGGAATCAAATTCCTTACCTCTCGGGAAGGAATGAAATTCCCAAGTTCAATGGGAATTTGATTCCCAAGGGAATTTCATTTCCATGCCTATTCCAAAGATTTTTTTATACCAAACATTGGAATGGAATTCATTCCATTCCAGTCTCCATTCCAACGTACCAAACACTACCTAGGTATATTTTTCTTATGTTACTTCTTAGTTGACTTTGATATGGTATCAGAGTAGGAGCGATCAAGAGATGAGGGTTAAGGTTCTCTTCCATCTTACCTACCTTTGTTCTCCCACAACTCTTTGTCGCAACTCATGAAATCAAGTAATGAGGTATAGTGTTGCGTTTGGTACATTGGAATGAAAATAGATAGGAATGGAATGAATTCTGAATGGAATGGAATGGAATAAATTTATTCCATTCCTGTGTTTGGTATGTAATGGAATTGCAGAATGAAATTGACAAACAATTTCTTTCTAATATTTGATACATAAGAATAGAATTGAAATGGAAATATAAAATTGGGAAGATTAACAACTACATATTAACAAAAATATCCTATCAATTTGGAAAAAAAATTAAAATAATTTTTTTCCATACACACTACAATTTACACATATACATAAAAGTTTTAACGTAGATAATCTTTTTGAAATTAGCATTAACATAGATAATCCTTTCTAAATTAGCATTAACAAAATATTTTTGGTAGAATAAAATTTTTTTGTAGGAAAAAAAGACAATAAAAAATATCAATATTCTTTGTAAAAAAAATACATATACAAAAAAAAAAGGAAAAGAAGACAAAAAAGCAAAAAAATATAGAAAAGAGATAGTTGTAAAAGAAAGAAGGCCGTAGAAGAAGAGGGAGGGCTTCGAAGGAGGAGGGTGACTAGACTTAGAAATCGGGTCGGGCCGGCCCTGGCCCGTTTGGCCCAGCCTAGGCCCACCACGGGCTCTGCCCATCTAGCCCAACACCAGGTCGTGCCAGGCTAGGCTCACCGTGGGTCATGTCGAGCCCACGTGCTAGGCTCCCGTAGGCCCGTAGAATAGGTCCATTTTAGCCCGCAAATGAGGATTAGGTAGGGCCGAACTGGGCTGGGTCAGCCCATAAATTAACCAAAAAAAGAAGGGCTAGGCCCGTGGGTCCGAAATAAAAAAAAATATTTGTAAAGTTCCTCAAGAATATTACTGTGCAATGATGTAAACATCTTTTGTATTTTTTTTATTTTTTATGTATTTTTTATTTTAATGCATTAAAATTTTTTTTTTATTAATAACTAATTTTAATTTTAAAATTTAAATTTTGGCCTAATGGATCGGACCGGCCCAACCTGGCCCATCGACAGGCCGTGGGTCGTGTCGGGCCCATGCTCTGTTAAAAGAGGCTTGACCTGACTCGGCTCCAAGCTCAGGTGGGCCCTTACTTTTTTGGACCGGATCGACCTAACTTGGCTCACATTCCATGACTAAGGGTGACAGACGTCGGGAACACGCCACAGAGGAGGAGGCATAGCTGTGGAGAAAGAGAAACTACAGTAGAAGAGGGTACACGACGTTTTTAAGATGATTCCCAATGGAATAGGAATCAAATTCCTTACCTCTCGGGAAGGAATAAAATTCCCATATTCAATGGGAATTTGATTCCCAAGGGAATTTCATTCCCATGTCTATTCCAAAGATTTTTTTCTACCAAACATTGGAATGGAATTCTCTCATTCCATTCCAGTCTCCATTCCAACGTACCAAACACTACCTAGGTCTTTCTTCCGTCTTCCTCATCCCTATTCACCTCCAAAATTTCATCACCATGACTCGTGAAAGGGCTAAGAATTGGTGTACGGTCGATCCCTTTTAGAAGTTATGTTGGAAGAGGAGATTCCAGAGGCGACGATAGGAGGAGCGACGTCAAGTCACAACCCAGGCATGAGGAATTCGTTCGATTCAAGCTCCAATCAATTGGATCAGTCGAGTCCATTCTTTCTACGTTCTTCTAATCATCCAGGTGTGATTCTAGTTTCCAAATCTTTGAATGACGACAATTATGCTACATGGAGTAGGTTGATGCGTATGGCAATGAACACCAAGAATAAACTCCAATTCGTTGATGGATCACTTTTTCCACCATCTGAAGAAGACAATCCAAAAGAATATCTATTATGGAAGAGAGGTAGTGATATGGTGCTTTCATGGTTGATAAATACACTAGATTTTGAGATAGCAAGGAGTGCGATATATTCAGAGCTGCAGAAGTCTAGAGTGATCTTCATGAGCATTTCTCACAAAGGTAATGCTCCTTGTTTATTTGAAATCCATAGAGCTATATTCTCCCTTGCACAAGAATAAAGATATGTAGTAGTTTATTTTACCAAACTGAAAATTCTTTGGGATGAACTTAATCTTTACTACTTTGCCCGTTTGTATTTGTGGAGCTTTAATTTTTTTTTTATGAAAAGCAACAAGAGAAGAAGGTAATTTAGTTTCTCCTTGGGCTAAATGACTCATATTCAGCAATTAGAGGGCAAACTCTCACTGTGCAACCATTGCCTAACTTGAACAAAGCATATTCTCTAGTATTACAAGAAATACAAAGAGACATCGCTAGTGATGGATCTCAACAAGTAGAAACAATTGCCTTCATTGCTAATAAAGGCTCCTTGAATTTTAAGAATTTTAATCCAAAGGATGGCAGAAGCAAAGTAATCAGAGAAAGGACCATGTATGCACACATTGTGAGGGCATGGACACACAATTTAAAAATATTTCTCACAGGTCACAAATTGCACAAGGTACATCTTGGCCCTGGTAAAATTCATACAGCACCAACAACAAATGAAGTTGAAATTGTGAGCCAAGCTCAAACATCTGGTAATTCCCTATCAAGTACTTCAATTCCAACTCATAACTTTACACCAGAGTAATATAAACAAATTTTGGATTTGTTATCTTCAAAGTATCTTAGTGCAAATGCAGTAGGTACATGTTTTTGCTCTCTCATTGGCTTAGAAGATTTTTTATGGATTTTAGACATTAAAGCCACAAATCATATGTGTTGCTCACACAAAATTTTCCAATCTTACAAAAGGATTAGCAATGCTTTACCCATTAAGCTTCCCACTAAAGACACAGCTCCCATAGAAGCCATAGGTATTGTCAAACTCAACTCATTCATAACTCTTACAAATGTTCTTTCTGTTCCATCTTTTTCTATCAACCTCATATCAGTTAGCAAACTAGCTAGAGACAAGAATTATTGTCTTAAATTTCACTCTGATTTCTATTCAATTCAGGACCGTGCTTTGAGGACAGTGATTGGCATGGGTAAATATCAACATGGTCTATACACTCGAGCTCCCTCTTCAACCTTTTCACTACACCTAAACCAACCTTCAGTTTCCAATGCTACTACTAAGTTGATTTGGCACAAAAGATTGGGACACATCTCTCCATGTAGACTTCAATTCTTAGCTAAACATCTGAAGTTTTCTCTTAATTCCAATAAGTTTGTTTGTCAAACATGACCACTGGCCAAGCAAACCAGGTTGTCATTTTCCACTAGTCAAATCTCAACTTGTCCACCTTTTGAGTTAATTCACTGTGAAGTATGGGATAAATTTTCCACTCCTTCACACACAAGGGCTCAATATTTTCTTACAATAGTGGATGATTACGCTAGATGTACCTGGATTTATCTGATGAATAATAAAACTGAAACCTTTTTTTTCTCAAATCATTTTTTAACATGGTTGTTACTTAGTTTCAAACTAAAATTAAGCAAATCAAGACTGATGTTGTTTCTGAATTTTTCTCCTCTGAAATTAGAAGTTTTCTTTCTACCAGTGGTGTTATTCATCAACATTCCTATGTTTATACTCCACACCAAAATAGAGTGGTAGAAAGAAAACATAGACACCTATCAAAAGTGGCTAGATCTTTAAAACTTTAGTCCAATGTCCCACTTAAATTCTGGAGAGAATGCATTTTAGTAGCTACTTATCTCATCAACAGAATTCCTACAGCACTTTTGTCAAATTTGACTTCCTATGAGAAGCCTTTCTCTCAACAACCAAATTACACACTCCTATAGGTACTTGGTTGTTTATGTTTCTCTACAAAGCCAACCTTTTCTCATAAATTTGATACACATGCAAGGAGATGTGTTTTTGTAGGCTATCCTTTTGCCCAGAAAGGATATAAGCTTTTTGATATTGATTCACACCATATTTTTGTTAGTAAGGATGTAGTATTTCATGAATCCATTTTTCCTTTTTCAAATACTAAATCCACAGATGATTCAATAGTACTACCTCTTTCATCTACTGATATTAATATTGATTCTTTCAAGATAGTTGATAGTTCAACACCAGTTAATTCAGATTTTACTAAATCTGTTCAATCTTCTGAATTTAACAATACCACTTCAGATCAGTCTCTTCTTCCAAATTCTACCACTTCTTAATCCAAAAATCTTCAACTTTCTTCTCTTCTAATCATTAGACAATCCTCTAGGATTTCCTGGCCTCCAACACATCTCAATGACTTCTATTGTCCCACAATTTCTAAACCTTCTACCAATCAACCTACTGCCAATCACTCTTCGATGCTTTATGAAGTTAGAGGGACAAGACACCCTATATCCAATTCAATCTCATACCATAGGAATAGCAATAGTCATAAACAACTTGTCCATGCTATTTCTACTGCTACTGAGCCATCCACTTTTATTCAAGCTGTGTTAGATGACAATTGGGTAAACGCTATGCATTCTGCATTGGAAGCTTTAGAATCAAATCAAACATAGGAGTTCGTTGATTTACCTGCTGGCAAACACCCTATTAGGAGTAAATGGGTTTATAAAATTAAGTATAAAGTAGATGGAAGCGTGGAGAGGTTTGAAGCAAGATTAGTGGCTAAAGGATATACACAACAAGAGGGTTTTGATTATAATGAAACATTTGCTCCTGTTGTGAAACTTGTGACTGCCAGAATGTAACACTTGGGTTTGATTGTCCATTTTCATGTGTAAACCATGAATTATTGTGATAATTATGTGAATAGTTTATTTAATGGATAAATCAGATAATTTTGGTGGTTTGTGGTTGGGATATGTTTGGTTCTCCTGTTGGTGTGGTTTCCTGACTCTTTGTGCTCCTGTGTTTGCACGTGGGACCTGCATGAACCTAGTCAAACTTGGCACAACGCCTCAAGATCCATGCCTATCTTTTCCCTCTCTTCTCTCTCCCTTTATCTTTCCTTTCCTCTCTTTTTCCTTTTCCCCTCACACAAGCCTCTCCTTCCCCCTTGTCTCATTCTTCCCTTCACAAGCTCCACAGCCCGATCTCGCCCCCTCTATCAAACCTAGCAGGCTAGCGCCGGTGGGATTCGAGAAGGTGGCAACCGGAGGAGGAGGGATAAATAGGGAGGTGGTGTCTTGGGGAAAGAGGCGTGAAAGAGAGGAGAGGAGAAACTTGATGAGCCGTTCTGAAGAAGAGAGGGAGCTGAGCTGCTTGGCCAGAGGAGTGTGCCACTGCCGTGGGTTGCTGGAGTGTCCCAGAGGCCGAAGGATGCTTCGGAGATCACCGAAGGTACACATCCATTCCTCCATCTTTCTTTTCTTTGTTTTAGGGCAGGGATTAAAATACCTAAAAGCATGCTAAATTCATGGAAAAATATGGAATTGGAGGGAAAATGAATGATGATTTACATGTTTGTGATGAGATCATGATATTTTATGAGATTTTAATGGGGTTTTTGGCATGATTTTTGTGGGTTATGCAATAGGCTTAAATCTGAGCTTCATGCCTATATGATTTATTTCTGAGAAGCATGCTTGATGAAATATGAAATGGTTTGAGCGATTTTGAAGTAGACTTGAGAATCTACACCTCAAATTAATTTCATAATTTTTATGTGTGTTTATGTAGGTGATTTGGCCTGTTAAAGGCTGGAGTTCAGAAACAGGGTTTCTGAACTCAAGGTGCAGGGGCTTTTGCATGTGCCATATGCATGGCTTGGTCAAGGGTTCCAGTAACTAATTTTCTAGGATTTTGTAAAGTAAAACCCATGTTTAAATGTGATTATGCATGAAAACCTAAGTTGCATTCTTAAATTGTGATTACCTAAGATTTTTATGAGAAATATCATGTTATAATGTGAATAAAATGGATTTTTGGATTTTGTGGAAGTCCATGTTATAAATGTTGGTTTTGATTATTGTGGAATGTGTATGATGTCGTAGTTGGCTTGTCCAAAGTGTTGGGGCATGTTTTATGAATTTTGTGGTGATTTTGGTTGAGTTTGCTTAGGCCTTGTATCTAAAAAATGGGTATTTACTGGGCACAGACCACATGTGCGGGTATCCTAGGGACTTTGTATGGCCTTTTTTCATATTTTTTGATAATAAATCATGATTTAATGCACATGAAAGGATGTTTTGGGCATGAGACCCATATAATTGAATGGTTTATGTGGTTTTGGGCATGAGACTTAATAATATGAAAATGAAAGAGTTAATATGATTTTTGGGCATGAGACCCATGTTTTTGAATAAGGAATAAAGTTATTGAAATGAAAAGTTTAACTATAATTTGTAGACACCTTGATTTTGAGGCAGCTCATAGGTGAATTCTCCTGAAGATGTTGCTTTGGATGCGGCAAGCTTAACCACTTTTAAACCCTATTTGACATTTTAATTAGCCCGAGATCATCGCACAAACCATGACCACAAGCCCATGGTCCGATTAACAATTCAGGCAACTAGGTGGAGAGCACCAATGTGGAGCACCAAATTAGAGCACCAATGTGGAGCACCAAGTTGGCGCATCATTGTGGCGCACTAAGCTGGCGCACAGCCACTTTTCAGGGTGTCGGCTGTTGGCTTTCCATCTTCTGTGCTTGTAAGCTTCACTTGCGAATATTCCTGACGAATTTGCGCAAGGCTGTTGAGTTTCGAGACCTTTTGCATCCCAAGGAGTTACCTCTTGATCCTCTTTAAAAGGCCATCCATAAGCAACATTTCTTCTCTCTTAGCTATCCACCCTCTCTTGGCTGTCCACCCACTCTTGGCAACCAGCTCCCTTGCATTCCTGAGCACTCCCTTGCATCCCTGAGCATCCCTAGCTGTGTCCAAAGCACCAAGGAGAAGCCACCTCGAGTCACCAAGGAGTACATCAAAGTTATGTCTCTTGACACTTCCATGTAATCTCTGCATAATAGTTTACATAGAGCACACACTGCAAATGTAGTATAGCGTTTTTATGTGGTCAATACTTGCTCTCGTTATGTTGATATTTGCTTGCACCCTTTGCTATATGGATGTTCACTTGCACTATCTTGCTTAGGTTGAAGTTTATGTTACTTTCTCTATGAAGTTCTGTTTGATGTTTGGCTGTTATAATGTTTGCTTGTTCTATGACATGCCTTTTGCATCCCATATCATATTTCCATGCTATTTAAATCCTCCAAGATACATCCATGCATCATAAAGAAAACATGTGTATATGTAGTCCTTCTGAACCCATGAAAATGATTAGAAAGGAGAGAATGAAGTGACTATTCAAGATTTGATTTCTTAACATGATTATGTTCCCTGACATCTGAAATAATGATATGAATAATCTTTCAAGTGATTGTCTGCATGCATTTGATCCAGGCTCTGAAGTAAGACCACAATCTGAAATAGAGTATTTGGAGTGCACCAAGCTGGTGCACCAGGTTGGAGCACATAACTGGCGCACCAGCCTGGTCACAGGGTGCAAGCAGCCAATTTTGCATCATGATCTGCATGTTATTTTGATTGTCTTGGACCTTGATCTTTCTAGTGTTTGTTCTCTGATATATCATGATCATTTATGCATAATTTCAACATATAATAGCATTGTTTGTTTTAATTTTGCATCTAGTAAAGTTAGCTTGTTACCTGGATTTGGTGAACTGGTGGCTTTTCAAGACTCTCTGTGTAGAGCTTTTTTGCCTCAGTTTATGATCCAGACCCAAGTAGCATAGCTACGATTCATTGGCTTTTGTCAGAGTATTATTGTGTGGTCTTGTGTGAGGCATATTGCCCTTGAGCACATGACCCATATCATGTTTTCTTAGGTTTTCTCTTTCCTTTATGACCTTGTGGAAGAGGGGGTACATGTAATCAGGTGTTTAGATGTCCCTGATGCGTTTTCAGATGATTTTATGCATGTTTGCAAGATTTTATATCACTTCACTGGCACACTTTTCTGGTACACATCAGTAGAGCATATAGGTAGCGCACCAGACTGGCGCACTAGTCTAGCGCACCACACAGGCGCACCTACCTGTTTTTCATTACACACAGTAGCTTTTTGGCATGGTATTTAGCATGATTCTCGGTTTGCTTTGCCTTTGCTTTTCTTTGGGTGTCCTCCTGAATATATCAGGATGACTCCAGTCTGTTTTCATCCATTTTTATGTATGGTAGCTTAGGTTTTGCATATAGCAAAGTGAGGACGAAAGTTACTTGGTGTTATTGGATTTTTGGTCATATTTGTGCAATATATTTTCACCGGTGCTTGACCCACAACTTGGGTGACCTTTCTGAGCATTAGGACACATCCTACAGTCTCTCTACCTATGTTTAGCATAAGGCACCACTTACATATAGAGTTGCATTGCATATCGCTCTCGGGCGTACAAAAACAGGCTGTAAAGCCAACATTTCATCTAAGTAAATAAAAAACCCATGAAAGACCGATTTTTCGGGCACACGAGAGTGCCTAATACCTTCCTCGTGTGTAACAGGGATCCTTGCCCATTTTATGGTTCGTGTTGACCTTTTTTCCATTGGCTTGTTGCATAGTTTTATTATTTTGAAACGGTTTTCCTTGTCTCCCGTTTTTAAGTAGACTAGGTGGCAACTCCTAATATTTTATCATTTGTTTTTTATTGTTTTGCCGTGACTTTGCCGATTCTTGCGCATTTGGCCTTTCACGTCGCGCCCGAGGTTGTCGCCAGCATGGTTACACAATTCAATTTTGTTTATTTATAGTACTGCACTAACAGGTTGTCCCCTCTACTTGACAGGGTGGTGGGGTCGAAAGGGAGCTAAATTCGGGCACCAGCGAGGAGTACTTAGTGGACTTCGACCCATAGGACGTATCGGGAGAGGACATTGCTACCTCCGCTGTAGGACCTTTCCAAGTCCAAGCTGCTTCAGCTAGGATCTCCCGAAAGTTAAGTCTAACTTAGCTACAAATTTCCATTTAATTATTTTTATCCTTATTATTAACCAACAATTATACTAATAATGTAGCTAAGGCTAAGTATTCTCAATAGGAAATAAAACTAATAAACAATAGAAATAAAACTAAGCTAATTGTAGACACCTCGATTTTGAAGTCACTTGGCAGCAGGCTCCTCCGGTTGATGCTCTGGTTGCAACCACCAAAACCCAAGCTCACACAAGCCCAATTAGGTCCACACTAGCCCACCTGACCCATTTAAACTTGAAATCCAACAAATCAACCTAAGCCCACTTAATCCAGTCAAAATCCACTTAAAAATCCAATAAAACCCTAATTTAACAAATAAAATCCATAAACAACAAAATCCAATTAAAATCCACCCAAAATCCCATAAAACCCTAATTAAATAAAATTTGATCAAATCCATTTAAAAATCC
>JAMKQA010003470.1:0-26105 GCA_024699735.1 Posidonia australis
TTCCTTCATCCTTAAAGAAAACAATCTTTGCTTGAGCAATAACTTGTTTGTTAGGGACTTTGTCATATACAAAGTTTCCAACTTGTGCCACAAACTGGATGCTGAAGTTTCATCAGCCACCTCTATAATTACCTCATCTGATAAACACAACAGAATGGTAGAATGAGCCTTCTCTTCTTGCAGTTCATACTCAACAGGTTTTTTGTCAATAGTTGACTCCTTATTCAGGGGAGTCCAAATGCCTTGTTGCTTCAGCAAGGCCCTCATCTTAATCTGCCACAAGCTAAAATTATTTTTACCATTGAACTTTTCTACCTTTAAAGCTAGTGTTGCCATCTTAAATCTCTGAAAGCAAACTAACAGCTATTTGGCCACAAAACTGCAATCAAACTGCAAACAATTTGAGACGAACAGCCACGCACGGAACACCCCTGGAACAGGAACACCCACGCACTGTCGACAGCCCTAGCTTCACCAACCCCTGCACAAATCCCGCATAAATCCAGCAATCGACAACCTCTGCACAAATCCCGCACGACTGCCCTAGCTCCCCAAACGGACGGATGCCCTACGCATGGACAGACGAACGACGAGCAGGCTGGACGCGTCGACGATTGGCGGCAACTGCAGGACACGGACGCCTGCGGGATGGACAGATGCCGATCGGACGCGGGACGCGAGCGGCGCAACTGATGGACGCTCACAGACGACAGGCGACGGACGAACGGTCGCTCGCGGACAGACGGTTGCAGGACGTGGGCAGTCGGTCGACGGTCGAATGTTGGACGCGCGTCTAGACGCGGACGGCGCTGCTGGTGCTGAAACTCCTTCCAAAGGCTGATCCGACGTCTCCCTTCTTCAGCAACAGGACAAGCTCTGATACGACTTGTTATGCAAAGATTCAAAGGAAGAAGGAGAAGAAATCAGAAATCACACACAAACACAAGAATTTACGTGGTTCCCCAAATAGGTACGTCCACGGATGGAGAGCGGGAGGAGGTTGTTACACTAGATCAAATGGGGATACAAAATGTGTTCCTCCAAATTGGGTGCCCTAGCCAAGCTTAAATACTTGGGCACCCCAAATGGTCAAAAGACCAAAATACCCCTAATACAAGTTATAACCAAATTTAAGACACATATTCAACAAAGATTTTATACCAATTAACCTTCTTAATAGCTTATATAAGATTATTACGAAGTGTTTAGCTACTAGATTTACTCCTGTTCTCAATGAAGTCATAGACAACTCCCAATGTGCTTTTTTAGCTAGAAGGTACATTGGGGATTGTTTTTTAGTTGCTCAAGAGACCTTGAATTATATGAAGACTGTCAAATTACCAGGTTTCATTCTTAAATAGGACTTTGAAAAGGCTTTTAATAATGTTAATTGAGACTTCCTTCTCAAGACTCTCAAGGAAATAGGATATGGACCTAAATGGGTCTCTTGGGTCGAAATGTGCATTTGCACAGTAAATGTTAGTATTAAATAATGACTCACCAAAAGGTTTCTTTGGGACAACAAATGAGCTTCGACAAGGGGATCCTTTATCTCCATTACTATTCATAATCGTCACTCTTATTCTAAATAGAATACTGGTTGTAGCCTCGAGTAATAATCTTATTTCTGGGATTTCTTTTCCTAATGAGGGACCCATTATTGTTAACGTACTGTGACCATGCTCGCCCGAGGATCCAGTGCGGAGTCGCGCCAAAGGGAGGAGACTACAGCCATGCCAAGATGGCGAAGGCGCAAGATAGGATGAGACGAAAAGAAAAAGGAGTCACCACCTAGTCTTTTAAGGAAAAGACGAGGAAAACCGCAAACAAACCTCAAAGGATTGAATGCATGAGACGCAAATGTGAAGGCCATATGTCTACTAACCAGAGGGTGGGTAAGGATTCCTATTACGCACTGGGAATGTGTTAGGCACCACCGTACGTCCGAGAAACTCGATCTTTCTAATCTAATTCGCATGCTAGAGGCTAGATGAATGCTGGCTAAGTCTAAATTGTGCCCTAAACATGCCAATATGAATGCCAAGACAAGATTGGATGGATGTGCAAGATGGTATGCAAAAACTGCAAAGAAATCCATATAAAATATCGCAATCATGAAAAACAACACGACAAATAAAATCATATGAAATGACAGTTTTTGGCAAGAATGGTTCATAAGATCATACCAACCTCAATAAAGTCAAAAATGCAACCAACTCAGGTCATCGGAGTCATAGAAAACATCGCGGAAATCAAGACGGAAAAATTGCAAAGAAGTTCGTATGAAACAGGTAAACTGTGACATGTGAAGAAATTCACATAAAATTACGATGTTTTTGTAAAAATGGTTTAGAAAATCACACCAATGTCAAGAGCATCAAAAATGCGATAGACCCAAATCCTTAGAATCGTAGAAAACACTATGGAAATTCGAATGGAAAAATTACAAATAAATCCACATAAAATAGGCAAATGACGACATACAAAGAAAATCACATAAAATGACAGTGTTTTCGGAAAGAAGGCTTGAAAAAACCATACCGATATCAAAAAAATAAAAAGTGGGATCAACCGAAGTCATCAGAATTGTGGAAAAAGTCTTGAAGATCAAAAAGGAGAAATAATTTGCAATTGGGCCAATGTGGGCCTTTCGGTCAGTTAGTATATGCCCTTAGGCACTCGAATCCAAACCAAATCGAAAAAATCCGAAATGTAGAAGTAAAGAAAATCAAATCAAATGTCGAGTGAGGGACTCTAAAAACAAGGTAAAGAAAAATCCACGAAAGAAACACATGTGATGCAGGCTTACTTAAAAGGGATGGACTGATACACAAATATGATAAAAACAATGCAAAATATAAGAATGTGTACCTGAATGTGTAAATGGTGCTAAGGAATGACTTGGACAATGATTATGCAAGACTGAGTGCAAAAACTAACATGCAGGTGCATGAATTGGTGGTACAAGGGTAATTTGGTAATTTCAATGGCCAGATGTAATTAATGCATACATGGTCTAAGATATGTAAAAATGTATGAAAAATGTTAAGAAAGTGTTATTTTTGAGAAAACATGCAAAGGACAAGGTCTTAAAAAGAATAAAATGATGTAAATACAGTAATGGACAAGTACAAGGGCCAAAATGCAAAATTCACAAAAAAAATGTGAAAACCTGGATTAAAATGCATTCTATGACTTCTATTCTAATATGCAGATGATGAATCAAATGAAACTGTAGCACTGAGATGTGTGAAAATTGCACTTTAGTAATTTCTTGAAAACTCAAGGCCAAGTGTGCAAAATTCACACAAAAGTGCAAATGTGATTAAAATATGAAACTAAAGATCAATTTACAATGCAAACATGATTTTTAAAGGAAATCTATGATTAAATGCAAAATATGGAATGCAATAAGTGGAAAATGACGAAAATATGTGAAGAAACAATTAAAACCCTAAATGATGGATTTAAAATTAATCTAAGGGTCTGGATGCAAATTTGCTATGCTTAGGGATTATATGTTAAGAATTTAGGGGGTTGCATGCAAATTTACAGGGCTAAAATGTGACAAAAACTAGACTTTTATGATCATCAGTGCAATTATGAAATTTTTTAAGGTCAGGATGCAAAATTCACAAAGAAAACTCATTTTTAAAAATTCTAGGGGCTCAGTGCAAAATATCTGGACTTAGTTGTGAAGAAAATATGAAATCAGGGGCCTAAATGTTAGAAAACAAGCATTGATGCAAATAAAACAAAAACTTAGAATATGCAAGGGGCTACATGCAATTTTGCAAAAACGAAATAAAGAAACAAAAATTATTTAAAAACTACAAGGGCGTAACTATAAAAAATAAGGACTTTAAAAAAGGGGTCAAGGACGTAACTGTAACATTTTAGAAACTACCGAGACTTTTTAAATAAAACCTAAAAACTAATAGTCACCGTCGACGATTCGAAGATCACCGGTGGCGACAGCCTGGGAGGCTCATCCGAGCCCTCCCGGTGGCTGATCGTGGAAGTTGGAGGAGGAGGCGGGGGAGAAATCCAACGGTGGCGATCAAACTCCCAACGGCTGGAGCACACTATCGATCCCCCCTGTCGACGATCTTCTCTGGCGACAAAGGCCTCCACTTGCAGCGCATCTAGAGGCAACGGCTTGGCGCGACAGAGATGCTTCGGGGAAGTCTGAGGAGACTCCTGGAAGTGTTGGCAAAGTCTGGGGTGGCCTGAGGTGTCCCCCCCCGTCTCCTATGCCAACGACGGGCACGACGGAGGCAGGCGCGACGCTCCAAGGCCAAGGACGACGGCGTGGCTGCACGAAGTGACTCGTGGTGGGGCAGTGGAGCTTCCTGTTGTAGCGGTGTGAAGCAAGCACGATCGGAGCATCCCAGGAGACTCCACGACGGAGGAGATCGATAGCGGAGCAACGGTGACGTCTTCGGGCGCTGGAGGGGAGGAGGAGGAAAAGGGGAAGAAAGAAGGAAAGGCCCATGGGGCCTTGCCAGGACCTAAGAGGTCTGGGGCCTCACCGGCGATAGAGAACCCATCGCCAAAGGGGGTCGACGGCGCACAGAGGGGAAAACACCGACGAAGTCCCACTCAGAAGGCTCGAATGCCCGACGAAACTAAGAAAAAAAACCAATGTTCGCGCTAAGAGGGGAGGAGGTTACCCGGATGAAGGCTGGGCTGTCCTCCCGGCAGGACTGGTCGATGGCGGCGCTCGACGGTGACTGCTCTGGTTGCGACGACTCGGGACTTTTGGAGGTGTAAATGGCTGGAGGAGAGGCACTGGAGATCGAGTGGATTAGTTAGGTTCTGGATGTGGGTTTCACACGCGTTGGGAGTGTAGAAGCGAGGGCTTGAAGAGAGCTGGAAGGAAGAGATCGCTTGTCGGCGATGGACGGATTTTTTAAACTCCGATCCAGCATTCCCCTGCCGTTGATCTTCCTTTTCAGGGCTTGGACGTCGTCGGATTGAGCATGCGACGGAGGAGGAAGGTCCGGAGATCGCGCAAGAGGAGGATGAGTGCCGAAGATCTCGAGTGTGACCATCGGAAATGACACTGGAGATTGCAGGGGTCACTCGCGACGGCTGGAATTATTTTTTACTTTTCCCAAGGTTTTTGATTGAAGTGGAAACGGGATGCATTTGGGCTGATAGTAGGCCTGGGTTTTGGGCTTTCTTTTTTTGTTTTTGATTTGGAATTTTTTAGGGATTTTAGGATTTTGATTTTAAGTTTTTATTTGGGTTTTGTAATTTGAGTTAAATTTTTGATTTCGTAACTAAGGGTTTTGTAGACACCCTGATTTTGAAGTCACTTGGCAACAGGCTCCTTTGGAAAGATGCTCTGGTTGCGACCACCAAGACCCTAACCTACTTAAGCCTACACAAGCCCAATCAAGCCCACACTAGTCCACTCTAACCAAATCAAAATTAAAATCAAACAAAACACATTTAAAACCCTGAATTAATCAAGTGAAAACCCTAATTCAAGTTAAAATTAAATAAAATCCACTTAAAATCCAATTAATCAAACAAAAACCCTAATTCAAGTCAAAATTAAATAAAATCCACTTAAAATCCAAATTAATGAAATAAAAACCCTAATTAAAGTCCAAATTAAATAAAATCCACTTAAATCCATTTAAAATCCAAGTAATTAAGTGAAAACCCTAATTAAAGTCAAAATCCATTAAAAACTCCGATCCAGCATTCCCCCGCCGTTGATCTTCCTTTTCAGGGCTTGGACGTCGTCGGATTAAGCATGCAATGGAGGAGGAAGGTTCGGAGATCGCGCAAGAGGAGGATGAGTGTCGAAGATCTCGAGTGTGACCATCGGAAATGACACTGGAGATTGCAGGGGTCACTCGCGACGGCTGGAATTATTTTTTACTTTTCCCAAGGTTTTTGATTGAAGTGGAAACGGGATGCATTTGGGCTGATAGTAGGCTTGGGTTTTGGGCTTTCTTTTTTTGTTTTTGATTTGGAATTTTTTAGGGATTTTAGGATTTTGATTTTAAGTTTTTATTTGGGTTTTGTAATTTGAGTTAAATTTTTGATTTCGTAACTAAGGGTTTTGTAGACACCCTGATTTTGAAGTCACTTGGCAACAGGCTCCTTTGGAAAGATGCTCTGGTTGCGACCACCAAGACCCTAACCTACTTAAGCCTACACAAGCCCAATCAGGCCCACACTAGTCCACTCTAACCAAATCAAAATTAAAATCAAACAAAACACATTTAAAACCCTGAATTAATCAAGTGAAAACCCTAATTCAAGTTAAAATTAAATAAAATCCACTTAAAATCCAATTAATCAAACAAAAACCCTAATTCAAGTCAAAATTAAATAAAATCCACTTAAAATCCAAATTAATGAAATAAAAACCCTAATTAAAGTCCAAATTAAATAAAATCCACTTAAATCCATTTAAAATCCAAGTAATTAAGTGAAAAGCCTAATTAAAGTCAAAATCCATTAAAAACCCTAATTAATTAAATCAAAAGCCCTAATTAAAACACAAAAAACCTAATTAAAGTCAAAATCCATTAAAAACCCTAATTAAACTCAAAATCCTATTTAATTAAATCCAAAACCCTAATCAAATCAAAAATCCTAATTAAACTCAAAATCCTAATTAATTAAATCCAAAACCAAAATTAAACCAAAAACCCTAATTGAACTTAAAAACCAATTAATTAAACCCTAAATCACAAAATCAAAAATTAAATTAAAATCACAAAACCCAATTAAAAACCTAAAAGCAAAACCCTAAAATCCATAAAAATACCAAAACAAAAATAAAACAAAAACCTAAAATAATTAAAACCCTAATTTAAAACCAATTAATTAAACTGTAATCAGAAATTTAATTAAAATCATAAAACATAAATAAAAGCCTAAACCTAAAAACCCAAAATCCATTTAAAACCCTTAAAAACAAATCAAAAAAAAAAAAAAAAACAGAAAACCAAAACCCTAGGCCCAATCGCCAGCCCATAAGCCCAATACACCCTTAAACCACAAACTTTATAAACACTCAAAAATAATTTCGGCGAAAACTCCAGCTGCCCCCACCATCTCCGGCGAGATTTTCGACGGTTAGTCCCGAGATTTCCAGTGATTATCCTCCGCTTCCGCAATCTCCGGACCTTCCTCTTCCAGTGTGCCCCCCAATCCAATGGCAGCCAGGCTTTGCGAGGGAGATCGACGACGTGAGGGAGGTCTGTCGGAATTCAAAAGAGACTCACCGTCGACAAACCAAGGGATCTGCTTCCAGCCTTCTCCCCAGCGTACTTGAATCCACCTTAGAGACCCAGCATCCTTCCACGCATCTAGACCACCCCCTCCAACCGTTTCCTCAGCCCAGAAGCCCCCTACAGCAGCAGCTAGAGCGTCTCCGGAGCATTACCGCCGTCGAGCTTCACCGAGGAGCCACACCTTCCAATCAGGTAATCCCCTTGTCTTCTTCTTTTGTTTCTTCTTTTATCATAGGCCCCAAGTTCCTATAGGTTTCCTAGGTGACGTTTCGACGGGGAAACACCTCCTGTCCGCCGTCGCTTCCGTCGCCGATAGTGGGTTCACCACCGTCGGCAAAGCCAATGGCTTCCTTGATCCAGGGAGAGATCCCTGAGACCTCTCTCTCTCCTCCTCTTCTTTCCTCCTTCTCCCTAGATCTCCCCCGCTCCAATAGAGTCCTCCTGATGTCCACGACTAGCGGCCACCGTCGACCGCCGATCACTGCCCCTCTCCGCACCGTCGCTCTAGGGAGCTTCGTCACGAGTCCCTCTGCACCGTCACGTCGTCGCCACAACTCTCAGAGCGTCGCTCCCGCCGCCGCTGTGCCTTCCATCGACGGAGGGGATGGGGGGAGCAACTCGGGCCACCCCAAGCCTCGCCGACGCCGCTGGATGCTTCCCTACGTCACCCTGGAGGTTCTACGAGCCTCACCACGTCGTCTCGGCACCTGCACGCCTCCAACCACCTCGCTGCCATCTTCCCCAACGTCGACAGAGCACCTCGTCAAAGTGTGAGGTGGGGGGAGATCCTCAAGCCTCCCACCCCCTTCCGACGCGTCGGAGATCGTCGTCGTGCCTCACTCCATCCTCCTGGACCATCGCTCACCCCCCTCTGCCGCTGGACCGTCGCTGGGTCATCGCCGGAGCACACGCCGAAGCGGAGACGCCGACGATCCTCCGACAATCTTCGAAGAGGAACATTTTGGGCCTAGGCGCCTTAGTTTTAGGTTTTTATTCTTACGTCATTAGATTATTACGTTTGAGTCCTTTTTCATTTAAACTAGGTCCTGCTTTTTTATATTTTAGTCCTTGTAGTTTTAAAAACTTTCAATTCTTTTATTTTCTTTGTGAGATTTACATCTAATCCCCTACATATTTTAATTTTTTTTATCTTTATTGCATTCATGCATATTTTATCACATTTAGGTCCCTGAGATAATGATTTCTTTGCACTTAAGTCCTGAGCATTTGCATTTGGCCCTTGGAATTTTTTAAAATGAGTTTTCTTTATGAAATTTGTATTCTGAACCCTGAAGAATTTTAAAATCATAGACCATCATAAAAAATTGATTTTTTTTCACATTTAAGTCCTAATCTTTTGCAATAAGCCCCTAGAGTTTTTAAAAATGAATTCTTCTTAGAAATTTTGCATATTAACCTTGAGAAATTGCATAAGTACACTGATCAACATAGAAGCCCAATTTTTATCACATTCAGGCCCTAAAATTTTGCATATAAGCCCCTAAGTCCTTATTAAATAATTTCTGAGCACGGAAAATTTGCATCTAGACCCTCAGATTAATTTTAAATCAATCACTTAGGATTTTAAATGTTTTCCTGCATATTTTTGACATTTTTCACTTATTGCATTTCATATTTTGCATTTAATTATAGATTTCATTTAAAAATCAGGTTTTCGCTGTGAAGTGATCTTTTGTTTCACATTACAATCACATTGGCACTTATATGTGAATTTTGCAATTTAGACCCTAAGAGTTCAGGAAATTACCCAGGTGCAATTTTCACACATCTCAATGCCACATGGTCATTTGATCCATCATCTGCATAATTAGAAGCCACTGAATATGTTTTGATCCAGATTCTCCCCCTTTTTGTAAATTTTGCATTTTAGTCCTTGTGTCCGTCCTTTATTGTGTTTACATCATTTTGTTGTTCTTTCTCACCATGTTTTCTCGCCAGTAACATTTGCTTGACGTTTGACATACATTCTGATATATTTCAGACCATGCCTCATCCCCACACATGCATTTATCATATTTGGCCATTGAAATGACCAAATTGCCCCTATGCCACTAATTCATGCTCATGCATGTTAGTTTTCGCACTCAATCTTGCATAATCCTTGTCTGAGTCATTCCGTAGGACTTTTTACACACTTAGGTGCAAATTCATGCATCCTATATAGTTTTCGTCACATTTGCACATCAGTCCCACCTTTTTAATTGAGTTTGCATCTCATGTGTTTCTTTCTTGGATTTTTCTTCACTTGATTTTCGAAGTCCCTCATCCGACGTTCGATTTGATTCACTTTACTCCTATGTCGTGGGATTTATTTTCGATTTGATTTGGATTTCATCGCCCGAGGGCGTACATGAACTGACCGAAAGGCCCACATTGGCCCATTTGCGAATTATTTCTCCTTTTTGATTTTCAAGACTTTTTCCATGATTTCGAGGACTTGGGTTGACCCCACTTTTTACCTTTTTGATATCAGTATGGTTTTTCGAGACGTTCCTTTCAAAAACACTGTCATTTTATGTGATTTTCTTCATACGTCGTCGCTTGTCTGTTTTATGTGGGCTTCTTTGCAATTTTCCCATTCGGATATCCATGTTGTTTTTTGCGCTTATAATGATTTGGGTCTGTTGTATTTTTGATCCCTTTGACACTGGTGTGATTTTTCGAACTATTCTTTACATAAACATCATCATTTTATGTGAATTTCTTTCCATGTCAAAGTTTGCCCGTTTTGCATGGACTTCTTTGCAATTTTTCCATCTTGATTTACGCAATGTTTTTCATGATTATGATAGCCTAAGTTGTTTGCATTATTGATTTTCTTGAGGCCTGTATGGTTTTTCGAGCCTTTCTCGCCAAAAGCTTTGTCATTTCATGTGATTTTCTTTATTGTGTCATATTTTGTGATTTCATCATTTCATGTGGATTTCATCGCAGGTTTTGCATACCATCTTGCACATCCATCCAGTTTTGTCTTAACATTCCCATTAGCATGTTTAGAGCACGATCTAGGCTTAGAAAGTATTCATTTAATCTTTAGCAAGCGAATTAAACTAGAAAAATCGAGTTTCTCGGGCGTACAAGGGTGCCTGACACCTTCCCCATGCGTAATAGGAATCCTTACCCATCCTCTGGTTAGCAGACATCTGGCTTTCACATTTGCATCTCATGCATTCAATGCTTTGTGGTTTTCCTTATCTTTCCCTTAAAAGATTAGGTGGCGACTCCTTTTCTCTTTTGTTTTATCCTATCTTGCGTCTTTGCCATCTTGGTATGGCTGTGATCTCCTCTCTCTAGCATGACTTCGCGCCGGACCCCTGGGTTGGCATGATCACAGGTTTAATTAATTGGTTTTAAATTAGGGTTTTTTGGATTTTAATTAGGGTTTTTAACTTAATTATGGGTTTTGTGTTTTAATTTGGATTTTGAGTTTAATTTAGAGGTTTTGGATTTTAATTTGGGTTTAATTAATTAGGGTTTTAAATGATTTTAATGGATTTTGACTTTAATTAGGGTTTTCACTTAATTAATTGGATTTTAAGTGGGTTTAAGTGGATTTTATTTAATTTTGACTTTAATTAGGGTTTTCATTTGATTAATTGGATTTTAAGTGGATTTTATTTAATTTTGACTTTAATTAGGGTTTTTGTTTGATTAATTTGGTTTTTAAGTGGATTTTATTTAATGTTGACTATAATTATGATTTTTTTGATTAATTTGGATTTTAAGTGGGTTTAAGTGGATTTTCTTTAATTTTGACATTAATTAGGGTTTTCACTTGATTAATTGGATTTTAAGTGGATTTTATTTAATTTTGACTTTAATTAGGGTTTTTGTTTGATTAATTTGGATGAATTTTGTTTGGTTTTAATTCTTAATTATTGTTTTTTACTTTGATTAGGTTAAAGTGGACTGATGTGGGCTTGACTGGGCTTAGGTGGGTTTGAGGGTTTAATTGGAGCTAGAGTTTAGGATTTTAGGTTTGAAAATTAGGGTTTTGGTGATCGCAACCAGAGCATCTTTCCAGAGGAGCCTGTTGCCAAGTGATTTCAAAATCGAGATGTCTACACATACAATATGCAGATGATACCATTTTGTTCTTATTAGATAATGAAGAAAATATGGTTAATATTAAGAGAATTCTGTGATGCTTCCAAACATGTTCGGGGCTTAAGATTAATTTTCAAAAGTCTTTGTTAGTTGGTGTGGAAGTTTCAGACTCTGTCCTAAGACGTAGTTGTAATGTACTGGGCTGCCAAGCAGCTAGCCTACCAATTACTTACCTTGGGTTGCCTTTGTACTATAGAAAAGCCACATTTAAAGACTGGACACCAGTAATAGAAAAAATTTCAAATAAGCTATCTCTTTGGAAAGCTCAGCACCTGTCTCGAGGTGATAGGTTAACTCTGGTAAATGCAGTGTTATCTGCGATCTCCACCTACTACATGTCAGTCGTGCACTTCCCCATCAAGGTAGAAAAAGCCATTCACAAAATTAAAAGGCAATTTCTATGGAAATCAACATCTTCCAGCCATAATCATTATCATCTAGTCAATTGGAAGTTATTGTGTATATCAAAAAGAGAAAGGGGTTGAGGTATTATCAACCTGAGGAATTTTATCTTAGCACTTAAAAGTAAACTATTATGGCAATTGCTCTCTCATACTCCTTAATTGAAATGGGCCATATTACTGAGGTCTAGATACTTCTTTCAATATTGGCCAGGTGTAATCTTAAACTCAACTAGCAATAGATGCTCTCTAATATGGCATGAGTTAAAAACTTGTTTTAATATTGTCAACGGTTTCTCAAGATTTGAATTATGTAATGGAAAAGATGTCATCTTCTGGAAAAACAAATGATTGGATGAGAGATCACTTAAATTTAAGTTCCTTGAGCTGTATGACACTTCTAGTTATAAAAAAACATCTGTTAAGAGAATAGTGGAGCTATATCGTGATGATCCTCAAGTTATATCATGGAGTAAATATTGAAAAAAGATATCACAATCTACTTTTTGATGATACTATATTGTCAAAATTTGTTTAAGACGTACGTAAGAAGGTATGAGATTATCAACAAAGTTCCTTAATTGATTGACTTTGTGCATTATGCACATTGTGGCATGTGCAAATTTATGTGTTCTTTTAAAGAATTTCTCCAAATCAATTATGGTGGATTGTGAAAAATATTATACAATTTTGGGATAAAATTATTTTTTCAATTTAATTTTTTTTTTTTACTTTTACATGAAATACAATAGTTATTATAGAATTATAGTTAAATGTCTTGTATTAAAATAAAAGAACCTAAAATGTTGATTTTCCAATAACCTACCAAACAAAATTTTGTTGAATAATCTAAGGTTCAAGAAAAATAAAGATAATCCACTCCCTCGAGCTTAATATCCATAATCTTAATTTTGGAGAATTTAAGGTCAAAAAACTTAATCAAAGGCATCCTAATACAAACTTCGGTAGCATTTGGTACGTAATAATGAAGACTGAAATAGATCAGAATGGAATTAATTTATTGAACTAAAATGGAATTCCTATGTTTGGTACAAAAAGTGGAAGGAAATAATCATTCTAGGTGGAATAAAATTCTCACTCAACAAAAGCATTTTATTTCTTGATTAGAAGTAAGGAATATCATTCCATTCCATCCCATGAAATAGGATACATTGGATGATGACAGTGAGCAACAACGACAACAGCAACAATAGAGGTGGGTGACGACGATGGTGGATGCGACAAATGACGAAAGTGGATGATGGTGGAACGACAACGATGGCAATGGACGATGGCAGATCATGGTAGCAAAGGTAGGCAATGAGTGACGACAACAGTGAGGACAATGGACGATAGTGGAGCAAGGCCCACAAGGGTAATGGGAAGAGAAAGTATTTGCTTGTTAATTCTGCTTTAATTTTTAATTATGTACCAAACACAATAAAGAAATAAAATTATTACATTCCATTCTTACAGTAATTCAATCTAAAGTATATTTTATTTCAATTTTTTTTCATTCCTATGTACCAAACGTAATATTAGAATTTTAGAATGTCTTGGTTTCTTAGGTTTCACGTGAGATATCTATATGCATCCCAATTATTCAAGGATTCAACCCAAAACTTCCAATAACCAAGATTCTTTTCCTATAAAAAAATACAAAGTCGTTAGAAAAATTACATTATTAAGGTGCATCCGTTGCCACTAAGTGAGGTAGATGATTTTTTTTTGTTAACGGTTGAGATAGATATTATTTCTTCGGCTTCAATGCCAAATAAGAAATACAAAGTTCAGTGATATTACAGACCGTTAGGCTATACAGCCCCCAAAAAATCCATATTGTTCCATATAAGACACCATAGAGTTCAGAATATTTATCAAAAATGGGACGAATAAGAATTGTATCAAAAAATGTATTTTTCTATATGAGCCAACTTCCTTCCTTCATCCATTCATATCATCCTAAACTGACTCTCCTGATGGTGCAAGAGGCTCCTCAGACTGTGGTGTCATTGCAGTTACAAACTGCAATATTCTACTTTCTCAAAACCTGGTACAAGATATTCCACCCAAAATTGCATCAAACATATAATAACAGTAATAATTCCAAAAGCTGACTAAGTAATATTGCGAAAGATCTTAAAATTTCACTATCTCCAAATCAACCAGAGAATGATCTGGAGTAACAAAGTCCACCTAGTAAGAGGCATTGCAGAGTCTCAATTTATCCCAACCTGCACCCAATCAACCATGGAATGATCGAAGCAGAAATAATGATCGCGAAGATCTGCTAGATGTAGATCTGCTAGCAAGCGTAGTCCAGTCGGACGGAGGAAGGAAGGAGGGAGAGGCAGATCTGAGAGGAAGAAGGGCTCGCAGATCTACGAGAGGTAGATATGAGAGGATGCACAAGCAAATTTGAGACATTGATCCCGCAATAATGGCATTCCTGCGAAATTCTATGAGCATCCAATGGCCCATACAACAAGCACAACGTCGAAACCAAGCTGCAGGGAGGACGTCGTTGGCCCGGAATGTCGGCACGGTCGCTGTAGACCGCGAGCTCACCACCCTAAGAGGCAAAAATAAGTAAAGGGGGGGCGAGAGAGGTACCATGATGTCGCCATTCTTGCCCCTACGCACTGGTGAAGCACCCCTCGCCGGAGCCAGTACCCTGCGAGCCCTGCACTAGGTCTTGCCGTGCTCGCGCCGCTCCACTGCTCCCCATGCCGTGCACCGCCGTCGTGCCTTGAGTAGACGTCGGCGCCTGCAACAGATCTAGCTCAGCCGTGCTCCCACCGCTCCAAGCCTTCGCCACCGCTCGAGCAACAGCCCTAGCCGCTGCTCGTGCACCCCCTGCCGGGGCCTGCAACAGATCTAAACGCCGGGGCCTTGCCTGTTCTCTCTTCTTCTTCTGGATTTTCCTGGAATCCTTGTTGGGCAGTACGCATTGTTTTTTTCCTCTAAGTGAGGTAGATGATACAACCTTTTTTATAACTTTATCACACATTTGACTTTTTGCTCAAACCTCTATCTTGAGAACCTTGACACAAAGTGACATTGTATCACAAAATTCCTCTTATGAATCCCTTTTTTTAGTTTAGGGCTTGCCATAATTTTTTTTCCCATTTTTATGTTATTTCCCTTTTTTTATTTTTTGTTATTCTTTAGTCATTTTAGTTGTTGTTTCTCCATTTTTTTTTAGTTTTTTTAATTTACAAGACACTCAACATTAGAACTGTCAACAGATCAGGTTTGTCGGATTGAAAGTCAATCTGTTTGATCCTAACAAGTTATGAGTTAGGTTATAATCTATTTTTTGAACCTATGACTCGTAACCCGACCTAACTTATTAGAAGATAACGAGTTAGGTTAGTGGGTCAAATGGGTTTAAAAAATGCCAATTAATTGTAGTCAATGAGTGTTAATATTAATCTTGATGATGACAACACATTGCTACCTTATAGTTCCACATCGTGAAAAAACATATGAAATATTTCACACATGTTAACATCAATATTCACCACGTAATTGGAATATTTGGACTTAAAAGATAATAAATCATAAATGATTATTAAAAGGAATTAGGTAAATATGATGTAACATGAAGTTGAAATGATAATAAATCAGAAGAACGTTCCATTTTGCATGGCAAAGACTAATATCTTCATGTTACAAAAAGAATACATGAATCTACTTAAAATGAATTATAAAACCACTAACAAGTTAATAGATCGATGACATGTTTCACTAATGACTTGGTTTGCATTTTACTTTTAGAATCTTTTATTATAAATTAACCTTATTTATGGGTTTGTTCCATATAAAGCTTGCATAATAAGAATTCCATTTCATCAAATTACGTAATTCCTTCATCTTGTTTTTTGTAACTAATTCCTCCATCTGAAAGGCCACAAGTTATATCTAATTCAACTAAATTTTAGTCGTAAAAAAAATGCACTAATCAACAATCAAGCATAATCAAATGTGAAATAAATTAAAAGATGTTTTGACTTTAAATAATGCAATTAGTTATTGCTGCAGCGAGTGATTCATGAACTAGGAACACTGAAAAATGCCTTTTCAAATTAACATCTCCAAGTGCTGCTTTCGGTTCTAGGATAGAAGAAAAAATTTTCTCCTTAGTTTCCTGGGGTTCTTCTCTCAGGCGATGTTACAGTCTTCTATCGTTTCCTCCTCCAAGTCCTCTCTTCGAAGATCCCTATGTCTTTTTCTCACATCTCTTTCTCCATTGATTCTATTCTTCTCAAAACAAAATCCCAAACCTGTAAAACAATAGATTAGCAAACCTTTTTCTCTCAAACCTATTTCATCCTCTGAAAACATCCCCCCCTCCCCCGATCCAAATGAACAAAACCTTTTGGTAGACGAAGTTTCCTTCATGCTAGGGAATCTTTTAAATAAAAAGAGGTCGATTATTGACTTGAAACTCCACAAGGAAGAGGAGGTAGACCCAGATGAATGAAAGTGCTTTTTGTTGCTCAAGATCTTCTCTAACAATAAAAAGTCAAAGACAACTTACCTACTGCATGGAACCCAACACAAACAATCTCAATCGGTAAAAGTTGGAAAAACCCTAATGACTCGTCGTCGCTGTCGGCCCTTGCGTAATTTGCCCTGCAGTCAATCTCGTGTCGACTCTCGATCCCTCATGCGTCGGGCCACTCATTTCGACTGGTGCTCTTTCAAGGCCAGGCTTCTGAAGGATGAGGGCCTCTCTCCCTTGCCCGACTTATCCCTCTCCAGGCGAGCCTCCCGTCTTCAATCTCTGCCCCCCTTCGACGGAGGGCTCACAGGTACGTAGGCCCGGTGAAATATCTTCACCAGTCTCTCCTCCCTCTTGTCCCCTTTTCGTGGGACTCTTTTGGGTCGATTCTGGGAGATCTAATAATGGATCCCTGTCGAAGGCTTCTGTGAGGGGTTGGTTCTTCTCTGTTTTTTTGGAACGCAGTGTGATTTGGTTGTGGATTTATCTAGTTGTCCTACTGGTTTTGCGCCAATCTATTTTCAATGGTTAAATTTGCTATCTGGTTTTTGTTGTTGTAAGATTGGCTACCAGGATAATATTTTTTTCAATCATTGCAATATTTATGATTTTTCTTCTTGCAATGCTTGTCTAGAGAAATTGAATAATACTAGCATTGTTTGTGATTGTTTGAGGGCTCCAGCACTGGATCTTTCCAATCTTAGTCTTATTGGTTTTTTCTCCTCTTTTGCTGATCCTATTAGGAGAATTAATAAAAACTAATATTCTTCCTTTACAACCAAATCACAATAAAAACTCATTCCTTATTAGAGAATTAGAGACCTTCAAAAAAAGCATCATATTCAGTTAAAGACCTATCCAACTGACAACTAATCCATTCAAATCTTAGACAAACTATACGTATTCCAAAAAAGCATCATTCAGTGGCACTAATTATATCATATTTATCTTAAGCACTACTCAAAAGGTACATATTCAATTAAAGAAAATACTAGCTAATTGAACATGACTTACACATGAATGGGGTTTGAAGGCAACTTTCTCAATTGATTACAATTTAATTACAAGAAAGTAATACTTTAATCATTATCATTAAAGAATAATCAAAGAAAGAAGGGTAGTCTTAAAAGGGACAACGTCTTAATAATTAATTCCAAAAAAATCAACAATTTATTAATTTATGGCTATTTCAAAGTAAACAATCAAACAATATATTTCAAGATAAACAAGTAACAAATCATTTGATAATTGATTCAATGTAAAGAAGACATGCTATTCAACGATGTCACAGATTTTAAACAAGTAAAGAAGACATGGTGATAATTGCTTCAATGTTAGATTTGAATTACAATACCTCCAATAATGAAAGTTTTCCACATCCAATTTACAAATTTAAATTATGTATATCTGGTATGATATACTACTATTGTTGTTGCTAATGATATATAATTTAGTTACAAGAAAGTAATACTTTAATCATTATCATCAAAGAATAATGAAAGAAAGATGGGTAATCTTAAAAGGTAGGACATCTTAATAATTAATTCCAAAAAAATCAACAATACATATATATAATTGAATTGAACACACCAAACAAGCTACCGTTTTCTCTACATTCTTGTCCAAGCAAATTTTCTCATTCTCCAATTATTAGAACTAATACTTCCACTTCCACTTCCTTTTAATCATACCAAATCATTAGAACTAATTGTATAACACATTTATTCAAACATACTTGTAGAACAAACGTAATTCATAACAAATTATTTTCAATTAACTTATAATCATATGGCTACACTTATAAAAAGTTCTATCAAGGTTCTACACTGTGTGAGATACATATCGTGTTGCTGGGAATCCACGAAATATGTAATCGTCTTCCTCCCAAAGCATGACCCTATCGTAACATACGACATGATATCCACTTCAAATTTGTTGTGAACCAAGAATTATAATTTTGAAATTATAAATACATTAATCTTGTGAAATGAAATCATACAACTACAAGTACTAAAAGTTGAGCCTGCAAAAGTTAAAATCTTAAGTGATTCTAATACAACAGAACAACTCACTCAAGATCTAGATCTCATTGAATTCATGCCTTGTTATTTAGAAGGCTGTGGAAATATCTTCTAATATTTCTGATTTTCGCATGCACAGGTATTCAAGGAAAAAAAATCGAGAATTGAACCCGACGTGAATCGAACACGCAACCTTCTGATCTGGAGTCAGACGCGCTACCATTGCGCCACGGATCCGGATTGTTGAGGAAATGTAATTTAAATAAATAGAGTAAATTATTTATATTAAAATTGTTATAATATCGTTTTTTCCATGAAGTCTTCGGAAATTGGTATGGCCATTTGTTTTTCTGTTTCTCTGAGTTCCACGAGTGTTTCTCAATTCTTCGGAACTTATTGGGAAATTGATATTGATTTCTCTGTCTTCCACATGTATCAACCGAACATGCAAATATCAATTTCTGAAAGTCCACAACAAATAGCAGAAGAGATGGGAAATGAGATTTGAATGTAAATCACTCCACAAAAATTGTATTCCAATCTCAGATCAGATTGAACTTTTAAGTTCCATGGCACGATAAAATCATACTGCTCTTTTACATTTGGATGGCTGAATCTAGTGTTTCGTTGCAGCAATGGTGATAACTTATTTGGACGAGTACAATATACAAGGTTCAATAAAAAAAAATGGACCGTATGCTACCTTAACACATGGCAAACATTACTACGAAAAATCTAAATACAGCTGAAGTACTGAACCAGGTATTGAGAAATAATCTATTTGCCGTCTGTAGTCGTCTAGGAGGAACAAATATCTTGTGTTCTTTTGACGTTTTACTTTGAGTTCACCAACGAAAGTAATTAAATATCAAGCATTTAGGTGAAAACATCACCAAGTGTAACACCTAACAACTCCATATGTCGTGCGCGAGGCGAGTTCGGATAAACTGTTTCATTCACTGCTTTTATCCTTTCGCTCATCCAGCAGTGAAAGACAATATTACCTAATACCTACAACTCAAACCTCAGTGGACCTTTAAAGAAAATTCAACAGTTCAAACAGCTTGGAATCCAAAGAGAATAAGAGACGTATAAATCGGAAAGGTTGTTCGCATTGGTTCAACATCTAATTAGCATAACAAGCACCAGCTCCCATCACTCAAGGTGAGAAGTTGACTGTACACGTGAAGAGGATGTCTCGTTTTACCTCTTCAGGGGCTTGTAGAGAACTACAGTCACGTATTTAGATTGGTATCTGTTGGTTAGGCCAAGGGCAACCAAGGATTGTGAAGCCCATCCTTTCTCTATATATAAGTGATTTAGAACAACGTGCTGAGGCTTCACAGGAGCTTCCTCATCATTCCCTGTCCCCGGCAATGAACAGTGCAACTGTTGAGGAACGACTGGTGGTTCCTTAGCGAAGTCCTCGTCAGCTGGGTGAGGTCTACCATAGCTCGAATCAGGAGAGAGTGGCAACTCAAACTCTGCAACACTGTCTAGATTTTCTGGAACATAGTCCTGCATTCAATAAAAGATAAACAAACTTGTCAAATTTATACTAAAACCAAACGAAGCAAATAACATCACTTGTAAATGGACAGTAGAAGTATGGCAAGTGCATCCACGTGACGCTAGTGACTAAATTTGTTATTAGACACATCCTAAGCCACCTGTTTCATAAAGCTTATGTGCCACATGAGCTATCTTCCATATGGGAAAATGGGAAACAAATAAACAGATAAAGCTTATGTACTCACAGTTACATCAAGCAAGTTATTGCAATGACCCATCTCATCAGCAACAAAGGGAAGATCAGGATTGTATCTCCATTCCCCGTCAACGATGAACTTGTAATGGTAAATCCCATATGGAAGGACCAACAGAATGGAATGATCCTTGCCTGTCTTTTGTAAAACCTTCCTGCAAATTCACACAACTAAACATAATTTTCAATTATACACAGTGCAGCACCTAACTAATACAATGGACAAATAGAACTCCTTGCCTGCTCTTAGTAGGAGATAATGTACCTTGTTTTCCAATTGTCCCATGATCCTTCTACTGTCACATCATTGCCTCCATAATTCCAGGTGATCAAGGTGGGGATTGCCATTACTGGTGGTAGATCTAATGACCCATTGGAGTCACCCATCCAGGTATTTTCATAAACAGGAGAAACATCTGCTACCCTCTGCAAGGGAGCCAGAGGAACCTAAAACAAAATTGTCTGTAAGCACTCAATCAAACAAAGAGGGTAAGCACACATAGACAAACTAGGTTACAGCCATAGAGTTGAGGACAAACAAAAGACTGCAAAAAACTCAGGAAAATGACGATAAAATGTAGATGTTCTTTTAACTAATATTATCTATATCTAATCTCTAAGGATGAAAGTGTAGTCTTGGTTTTCACGATAAAAAGGAATACATTTTTTTTTAATTATCAAATATCATATAGATTTCTGTAGATGAGAGTATGAGACCTTCATTGCTTGTCTTGGAATCCCACTACCAAGAAGCACATTCATTTAAATAAATTGAAACCCTTCTTATTGGATGACCATGATACTTCGCATACACAGCGAGTTGCAGGTAAAATTTTAGTTTGCTGAAGAAACATGCAGTCCAAGTGGTGTAAACATGTATTTCTCACATAGTCACATTTCATCGAACTGTCGGGAACCCAAGCAGGGAAAACAACTAAACAAATGGCAACAACTAACCTAACATACATCAGATATTTTTGTATACACATAATAACATTTGTGCAAAAGATCTTAGAGCATATACCATTCAGAGTTTTGGCAGAAATCGATGGTTTTCCTACATGAATCATAAATTTTGTTATTGTGGCTTCCAGAAGGGATGTAGATCATTTAACCACTAATAGTTGTTTGTGGTGATTTTAAGTTTTGCTAAAGCTAGTTTCTTCATAATTGGACAAAATTTTTACAAGTTCAATTATAATTCATTGACCCCATCAGATGTAGATTCAATGACCCACATGCCACTCCAGCTGGTGGCAATTAATTCCAGGAAAGTTTGTATACATCAGCTAACAGTGGTATCAGCTATTTCTGTGTCACTTCATTTTTATAAAGGCTAAAAGGTTCCTGTAGGTGCCTACAGGGACTTTCTCCTGTAGGCACCCAGTTTTTTTTTCTTTTCAAATAAAGTCTAATTATATAATTAATTAATCTATAAGATAATCTACTATGTATTGAAGTTTCATCTTAATCTGAGTTATGTTCACCGTTAATTTTTAATCAAAAAATTAACAGTTAAAAATTAGCAGAACATATTGAATTTTAAAACCTTTAGATCAAAGGTTTTAATAGTTGTTTAATTTAAATGAAAATTTTATTATGTATTTATAGATATCTAATAAATACATCTATATGGTTTTTTTTTCTCCTTGTATTTATTTTTAAAAAATAAAATACCTCCAACCATGTTAGCTGTAGGCACCAACAGGAATATCTTCCTCTTTTTCAAAAGCATTTCACACCCATTCTACAAACTTCCATATATCAATTTGTCTAATAAATGAAGACATAAGGCTTGCCAATGAGGCTTTTCAAAACAGGCGAACCAATGAGGGTCCGACTTTGGGCCAACCCCTCACAAACTGGTGGGGCCCACTCCATGCACTTGGCAGTGGCCCCATCAGTTTGTGAGTGGTCAGCCCAAAGTTGGACCCTCACTGGTCAGCCCATTTGAATTTTTGCTTGCCAATGTGGTACTGTACGGTATGTGTTTTTAAATGGATATAAATTAAACTAAAGCACGTGGTAGTTTTTATCAAAGCATTCCTATGACTTAACGTACTAATTTACAAGTCTATGGTTCCATGAGGTAATTTTCACGATCAAAACCAAGTAAATTTATCCAAAACTTGTAAAATTCAAATATTCCCTCAGCAATCTATTATTCTTCATTTCTCTATAACAAGAATATGATCATGTCAGTTTTTACAAAACTGCGTGTGAAGGTGGTCTATTAGTACAACCGTTTGCTGGCTCATGAAAGATATCTTACTTTTCAACCAACAAAGATAGTAAAAGGGAATTATGAGAAATATTTGCAGGACTTTTCATTTTTATAGACTCATAGAAATCTGGAATAAGAAAAAAAAATGGTACCACACACGATTTTATTAGGTAGTAAAGAAAAAGGAAGAATGGGTATCACTGAAATCAAGGAGGAATCAGGCAAGGCAGTAGATATCTTGGGTATTGCAGACAAATGAAGCAGGAGTAGTAGTAAACAGGTGATATAGACATGCCAATACAAAAACATGCTAAAATTCCAATAACTCACAAGAAATACAACACAAAATACAATAGCATCCTTCAAACAAGGACGAGCATTCATAAGAGATAACGACAATCAATAGCATTCTTCAAATAAGGATACCCAAGGTTAATCAATCACATGATAATACCTAAAAATATTGTGAAAAGAAAAAGAAACTATGTCAAGAGAAACAACATCTGCTGGCCGAAGAAAGAAATGTTTTGAGTATGTATGACATTGTTTATAAATTCTATTGAGCATCCTATCTACCGATAATAGAGATGGATTTAACCAATGGATGGATCCATAGTTACATTCCTTTCAGCTGAGAAGTTTAACAAAGTTGATTAAAGATGGTGGATGAAATGTGTATATGGTAGCAAAGAAAGAAAAAGAAAACAGGAGAAAAGAACAACAATGTAACTTAACGATCAGCTGACAATGACAACGATACATATGCACTGAATTTGCATAATCATTTCAAAATGCAACAGTATTTCATTAACTAAAAGAAATATTGAGCATCAAAACTATGATTTTTTATATTTGGTTAATTAAGAAATTACTTCTCCAATAGGAAATGTGAGAAAGGAGCATCCAGCAGTTCATTGTAGGCCAGCCACAACATAAACCTAGGATGGGAGACACACCTTTCTGCAGATGAAGCCATTCTAGACTGAAGTGAAGAAAATCCCCAAATATTGAAGTAATCACAAGGTGCCCACATGAATTAAGCAACATCTAAGAATTTGACCATTTAGATTTTGTATTCTATAATTGGGAATGGGACACTTGAAGACATTAGAGGCACCTGTTAATCCATGACATATACATGGGCCCAAATTGGATAGACGATAATTGATAAAAACTCTAATTTAGTTAACCAACATCATTGGAATTAGTGGAGGAACCATTTCTAAACATTCATAAAAGACAGGATCTCAACCAGGATATGTTTGACACATCAAACTTTCTGGTTATTGTTCCAAAAAGGAATATACATTTTGGCAATTTCTAGACATATAATGAAGGGGAAAAGAAGGGCTGATCATTCGAACTTCCATTTTCAGCACCCAAGATAAGTGGTATCCTTTCTTTCAGTATACAATAATTAACAAGTACATTGTATACCACATCTCACCATTAGAATCAAGCATCTGGATTATGGATTAATTGGGTGGTAAGCATCTAATCAAGAAGTGCATTTGAGCAGCTCAAGTAGAGATTTGCAGAAATAAGACTACTACATGAGCAATGTTTCCTGCTCACGGTTTATGCCAGTTATTTCAGCTATAAACTAGAAGATACAACAATGCAAATAGGACCCTATACAGACAATGGAATTTAATAAAAGTATAAACAGTTGTCTTTGGCCAAAAAAGGAGAGGAAACGCTAATATCTAGTCCAGAAACAAGCATTAAACTTGAACGCAATGAGGGAAAGTAGTTCCTTTTATTTAAACCATCTTCAATCCAATACAATGCCATCATCCAGAACACATAATTAGCCGATCCTCAACACGTTTTTACGACACATCAAGGAGGAATGGGAATTTCAGCATTTCAAGACTACTGCTGCCAAACAACAAAGTCACAAAGACTAGCGTGCAATCCAAATTCACCGCAAAATTTACAATAGAAAAGCACGCAATCCCAACGATCCAAAAGAACACAAAACAAGGCAAACAAACATAACAGCGACTACGTTGCAGCAGCAGCAGCAGCAGCAGCAGAAGCAGAAGGAACTTTCGAACAAACAAAGCTTCAGGGGAAAAAAATCCCAAGAAGGCACAAGCGGAAGAAAGAAAAGAAGAAACCAGATCAAGAACAAGATCGTAGAGAGAGCTTAGTCACCTGCGGAGCGAAGAGGAGGGGAGATCTCGACCTCCCTGGGCTCCCGGGAGGAGTGTTCCCCATGGAGTCGACGGAATTCGTCCTCCCCAGACCATCCTCCCCCTCTCCACCGCCCGATCTCACCGACGGATCGTCCCCTCCGTTCTCCACCTCCTCCTTCCCGCTCGCGTTCCCCATTTCCCCGCACGACAACAAGAGCCAGGACCGGAAACGGCGCCGGAATTGGAGGCAATTGCACGGAGTGCGACAGCACCGGAGAAGGGAGGAAGGGTTGGAGGGAGGCGGAGGGAAGACCGGGGGAGGGGTACGGGTTATATAGAGGTAGAGCCGTAGAGGCTGCGCAGGTAAGGGGACGACAAAGGACTGGGCCACGTGCCGAGGTGGCATGTCCATCTGGTGGGGCGGGGGGTTGGACGAGGGCGATAATGACGTGTCCCCCGCGTCTCAGCGTGTGGGCGGATATGACCAGTCTGACCAGTCTGTCCCTGCAGTCCTGCGCCACCTGTTGCGGACGTTTCGATAAAAGATTTATTAAAAAATTAAAATAAGTAAAAATAATATTAACATTCTTATATATTATTATTTAATTTAAAAATATTTTTTAAGATAAATAAGTAGTGACAAATATAGAATTTTTCCTCACATAGGACACAATTATACATATGATAAGTCTTCTAAAATAAGTATAATAAAATAATAAAATTTCAATATTATTGAAGTCGTGCACCACCTGTTGCGGACGTTTCGGTAAAAGATTTATTAAAAAATTAAAATAAGTAAAAATAATATTAACATTCTTGTATATTATTATTTAATTTAAAAAAAAAAATTTAAGATAAATAAGTAGTGACAAATATAGATTTTTTCCTCACATAGGACACAATTATACATATGATAAGTCTTCTAAGATAAGTATAATAAAATTTAAATATTATTGAATATAACTACTTCTAAATATAAAAAAGAAAACTAAATAATAAAAAAACAAATTAAACAAACACATTACACATATCACCGATCACATGTACATGCATACTTCCTCGTCATTTATCATTTGAGGAAGATGAACCAATTCAAGTATTACAACTAATGATCTGATTTTTTTCTAATTAATCTAGGACTCCAAAAGAAACAACATAAATTCCATAATATTACAACAACACAATTACTAGCAAAATAATATAAAATACATCATGTAAAAATATAAAAGACATGAAAATAAGAAATCATATAAGTAATTAAAACTACAACCATAAAATCATATTAAAATATCGGTCCACCTTCTATTGGTGTTAGTGGTGGACTAAGCACTAGGGATGGCAACGGGTCGGGTCTGAGTCGGGTCTACCTATACCTAGACCTAGACCCATCTTATTTCATGGGTTTGGGTCCAGGTCCTAAATTTAGGACCCAGACCTAGACTTATAAAGATAACGGGTCTGGGTCCGGGTCCTGGGTTTAATGGGTCCTCCAACTTATTTTCATTTTTTTGAAGAAAATAAATTTTTAATTAAACTTAAAACATTGTAAATAAATGTACTAAACAATTCTTTATCAATACACATATATCATGAATAAAATACAACCATAAATAAATATATAACATGAACAATATCATGAACCATTGATAGTTGAAC
>JAMKQA010003471.1:0-19471 GCA_024699735.1 Posidonia australis
TGCTTATGGAGAGGAAGATGAGGTCACCGAGGCATATGGTGTAGATGCAGAGAAGGATGATAATGCACCTTCGCAATTTCAGCCTCACGACAATGACCAAGAGGGCCCTAATCTACATGTGGAGGAAGAGACAGAGCTTGTCAACATAGGCACGGCAGAAGATGTTAAAGAAACCCACATCAGTGCCAAATTATCACCACAAGCAAAGGCAGAATTTATAGCTTTCTTAAAAGAATATGTGGATGTACTTGCATGGAGCTACGACGACATGATTGGCCTAGACATTGAGGTGGTAGTACACACATTACCACTAATACCAAATTCAAAGCCAGTCAAACAGAAGCTTCATAGATGGCGACCTCAGTGGCTGTTGAAACTTAAGGAGGAAATCATGAAACAGCATAAAGTCAATTTCCTCAAGGTCATTCTTTATCCTGAGTGGCTCGCAAATGTGGTACCAGTACCAAAGAAAGATTGGTGGGTTCGCATGTGCATAGACTATCGAGGCCTCAACAAAGCGAGTCCTAAGGACGATTTCCCACTTCCTCACGTAGATATTCTAGTTGACAACACAACAGGGCATAAGATGTTATCATTTATGGATGGATTTTCAAGATACAACCAGATCAAGATGGCAGGAGAAGACATCCTTTATTACTCCTTGGGGAGTCTTCTGCTACAGAGTAATGCCATTTGGGCTAAAGAATGCAGGCACAACATATCAGAGGTCCAAGACAACGTTATTCCACGATCTCATGCACCAAGAAGTTGAAGTGTACGTGGATGACATGATCACCAAGTCCAAAGAGCCTGAGGATCACCTCTCCTGCCTAAGGAAGTTGTTTGATCGCCTAAGGAAGTATAAGCTCCGCCTCAACCCAAATAAATGTGTATTTAGGGTGTCGTCTGGGAAACTCCTGGGTTACATTATCAACCAGAGAGGAATAGAAGTGGATCCTCACAAGGCCAAAGCCATTATTAACATGCCTCCCCCTGCTATTGAAAAAGAAATACACAGATTGTTAGGGCGATTACAATATATTAGCCGGTTCATAGCACAGCTTACACCCATATGCGAACCGATATTCAAGCTCCTAAGGAAGAATGCCCAAACACACTGGAATGATGAAAGTCAAGCAACCTTTGACAATATCAAACAGCTTCTGGCAAAACCTCTAGTCTTAGTTCCTCCCATGCCAGGACAGCCCCTGTTATTATATCTTTCAACCACACAGTATTCCATGGGAGCGGTCCTAGGTCAGCATGATGAATCAGGGTGTAAGGAGAGAGTCATCTACTACCTTATTAAGAAGTTCAATGACTACGAGGCCAAATACAGCACCATAGAAAAAGTTTGCTTATCCTTGGTATGGGCCACTCAGTGCCTCAGTCATTACATGATGACATACCCAGTCTTGCTATTATGTCGCCACAATCCTATCAAGTACGTGTTCCAGAAGCCGGCCTTAGTGGGCAGATGCGTTAAGTGGCAAGTTATGTTATCGTAGTATGACATTACTTTTGTGACATAGAGTCCATGAAAGGACAGGCAATGGCGGATCATTTGGCAGACCTACCTTTGCCAGAATATCAGCCACCACAAACACAAATTCCAGAGATGAGGACATCCTATTTGCAAAGGGTGATAAAGAGTTAGAAAATCCTCAAGATGAGCACCAATGGTGTCTGTACTTTGATGGTGCAGTCAATAAAAGAGGAAGAGGTATTGGTGTAGTTTTAGTAACGCCACAGGGATAGCTAATTTATTTTGCAAGGAAACTGACATTTGAATGCACCAATAATGAAGCTGAATACGAGGCATGCATCCTGGGATTATAGGTGGCACTAGAACAAGGTGTTTGAGAGCTTCGAGTATATGGGGATGCAATGCTAGTAATTTCACAAATTAATGGTGAATGGAAGACTAAGGACCAGAAGCTTGTATTATACCATGAGCATTTGCTGAAGATGATTGACGAATTCGAGGATGTCAAATTTTCTTTCATGAAATGGGCCAAGAATGCGTACGCAAATGCATTAGCAACCTTGGCATCATGACTATCACTACCAGAGGCTCAGGCCACGGACATCTCAGTCACCTACATAGAGCAGCCTGCACATTGCATGCACATCCAAGAAGCCGATATCTGAATTGCCCTGGTATCATTATATCAAAGCTTTCCTGGAGTCCGACGACTTTCCATCTGGCATTTCCGCAACAGATAAGAAGACCTTGATACGGTTAGCCTCTAAATATGTATGCGGGGTAGGACATCTATACAGAAGATCCTACAACCAAATGTTTCTTAGATGCGTGGACAAGAAGGAGGTAGATATATTGATGTTGAAGGTTCATGCAGGCACATGTGGCCCACACATGAATGGAGTGCTCTTGGCAAAGAAAATCATGTTACAAGGTTACTTCTGGTCCACTATGGAAACGGACTGTTGCCAATTTGTGCGGAAATGCCACAATTGCCAAGTACATGGCAACTTCATACATGCTCCCCCGTAGTAGCTGCATAGCATGTCATCGCCTTGGCCTTTTTCCCCTTAGGGAATTGATGTTATCAGAGCCATACATCCAGCTGCATCTAATGGGCATCGGTATATTCTAGTGGTCATCGATTATTTCACAAAGTGGGTCCAAACAGCATCATATAAAACAGTTACAGAAAAATTCATTAAGAATAATATCATTGCCAGATATGAGGTGCCACATGCAATCATATCAGATAACGACACTAACTTCATAGCAAAAAGAGTTGAGGACTATCTTCAGGGTTACAAAATCAGGCATCATAGATCCTCTCCTTATCGATCGCAAATGAATGGTGCAGTCGAATCAGCTAATAAAAACTTGATCAAGATCTTGAAGAAGATGATTGAGACTCACAAGGACTAGCATGAGAAGCTCCCTTATGCACTATGGACTTACAAGACCTCAGTCTGGACATCAACAGGAGCAACACCATATTCGCTTGTTTATGGCATGGAGGCAGTTCTCTCTTTTGAAGTAGAAATCCCATCACTGAAAATTTTGAAAGAAGCAAAACTAGATGAAGCAGAATGGGTTCAAGACCACTGTGTTCAACTAGACCTGATTGACGAACACAGATTACAAGGCCTGCACCATGCCCAATGCTACCAAAAGCAGATGGCCCGAGCATATCAAAAGAAAGTGCGGCCTAGAAATTTTGTGCTGGGAGATCTGGTTTTGCACGCCATTCACCTACTTGATGCCTGAGGAAAGTTCAAGTCCAATTGGCGTGGACCATTTATTGTGAAAGAAGCCCTATCTAGAGGCGCAGTCATTCTTGAGGACATGGATCGTGGGGAACAGTCAGAGCCCGTTAAAGCTTCTTACCTGAAAAAGTACTACCAGTGATCCTCAACCGATCCCAGGCCCTGCAAAGCATAATGTTACGGTTCATGCGTCTTTATGTTTCTTACTTGTAGTTTAGGTTGTTGCATCTACATCACGCATGATACAGCATACGTATTTTTGCTTTCTTTTCATTTGCATTGTAATCATAATAGAAAACATTAACATGAACATTGCCCGATGAGGAAAATCAGAAGTCCAGCCTGCTTAAAAAGAGTTTTGATCCTCCTTATGTGTTACTACTTGTATGACCTAGGGAGTGACGAAGCAACTATTTACAGGGAATTGGACGAAATGTACAAATTTCCAAGGAGCCTATACCACGAGAGGGAGAGAAAATGATAAGTCGTGAATGAGTGTGAGCCAAAAAAAACATGGATATCAGAGCACAAAAGAAATTAGAAGATAGAAGTTGAAGATAGAAGTCGGCTCCAATGAGAGAGGTATGCGGGACGATTCTATCCTAACAACATATCTTGGAGAGGAGTCGAAACATACACCTACAAAGCCCACATTTACAAAGGGACTAGCCACCCCTCAGCCTAGGTGTTTATTACCTCCAAATGGGGATAGTGTAAGTCAACATACCTTTGAGGGAGTAAAAGAATAGGAATTATAGAAAAAAGTAGGTAAAAGGCCCTAGGAGTTTGACATGGAGCCCATTTTATCCCAAAACGTCTCTTGATTGAGTGAGAGCCACCATAAACCCAAGAGTCCAGGTAGTGCAAGTGAGTAGAGAACATTCTAATCCCTTGTAGCAGGCAATAAAGGCTTCCTTGGCACTGAGAGCACCAACATCTCTTATAAACCAAGCATAAATCTTGCTTCCATTTTATAGGTCTTGTATAAATCATTTGTCATTCAGCATTTTTGATCACACATCTTTTGCATTTTGCATCGCTTTGCAAGGCGTTTGCCCATGTTCCAACCAAGGGCATGCTAGCTGCCTTTTGAGTTGGAATATTGACAAAAAAAAAAAGGGAGCTTCAACCAAGGGCATATTAATTGTTCTTTGGTTGGAAATAGGTCTTTGACTATAGGCATGCTAGCTATTTTGCTAAGTCAAGAAAATCACTGGGACAGTGCTACTGTCAGGAGCATGTGGACCAGCACAAACTATTTGTTACATAGAGTATAGATTCATTGCAAAGACAGACCAAATCAGATTCAAGAATGACACAGTGTAAAAGCAAAATTGTCCCTTTATTATAGCTCATCAATTGGGCAAAATTTGCTCACTTGATAACAGTGACTCTCCAGTTACAATCAGTCGACTCTTGCCCTTTTTGAGCTACCAGTTCCTGTAAATGAAGTGCCATTAGGAGGAAGTTCGTTTATAGAACAAGTTTCTCGAATTTTGGCCTCATACTCTACTGTGCAATCCAAGCCTTCAGTAATGGCAAGGCAAGAAGATTGAATGCCTCCACGCATCAGGTGGGCTAACTCAAAAGTTGTCACATCAGAGCCGAGGATGTATCTTTTGAAGCAGTCGTGCATAGGGCTTTGCTCAATTGAATACTGGCAAAAGCCAAATTGGCGCAGGACACAGACAGGATGGTATTCCACACCGCTCGTTAGCCACGAAAGGACAACCAGTCGCATGTTGCTACTGTTAAAGAATACAGTAAAAGGCTTCACAGTTGTGAACAGAATGTGCCAGACTACAGCGTCCTCGGTAAGATTTCACAGTCTTTCGCATAGCTCGTGCATGTCCAGAAGGGTGCGTGAGTGATTGGTGCGACTGTAGGAGTCAAAGACAGAGTGTTGGGGGCGTAGGACTTCCACCCCCATGTGGGCAGCAAGCCAAGTTTTTCAGGAAAAGCAGAGCCTAGTTAAGTAAGCACAGTAAATCATTAAAGTAATAGCGTTGGCTTACTTGCACTAAGGCGCCGCAACCATGGAAATGCCTGGAACGTTTCAATGCCCGGTCCAAGCCAACATAGGTTTCTGCTAGAAGAATGGGGGCGAGATCAATTTGGCGGGTGATCATGGCCAACGTTATCTCTGCCACCTCAATAGCAACTGTCATCCAAACATGATTGAAGATCATCTCCCCAAGGAAACGTACCACAAAGCCGTGGAGCCACGAGCTACCTGATGACACACGGTTGCTGGCAATCTTGTCAAAATAATCCAAGCGCAGCATTGTAGCTGACCCATCTTTGCAAATGAGGCTTTTCTCGCAAGTACTTCTGGACAAACCGGTCAGTTGACTCAAGACTGACGTATAACTATCACGGCATATGAAAATAAGGGAGGACATGTATGGTGACAGGCCGCAGATCCATCAGACTTCTTCCAAGGTGAGAGTAAGTTTTGTCTGTCCAAAGTGGAATACATGGAAAGTGGGTTTCCAAAATCTTGCCGCAGCACATAACAAGTGCCAATTCACCTCTACCTTGACGATATTCAACAACGACGAGGATATGCCCCAAACCCGTAGTTGCTCACGATCCTCAACAGTTAGTGCATCAATCCATGCTTGCAGAATGTCGGAGCAGTGTTTCGATGTCACCATGGTTGGGTATCCCTACAGTAAAGATGTTAGATCAAGATATGGCAGGAATAATGCAAAATCAAGTCTAGGTCAAACAAAAAGTGATTTGACCAAATAATTTCTCACGGTGAGGAGGATCAAATGAGATCATAAATCGGAAAAGTATTGGAAATCAGAACATGCAGTTTTCCCTTTTGCAGGATATGGAAAATGTGCAAGTCCGAAGATTGGGGAAATCAGAAGATATGATTTTTTTCCCCCTTTGCAAATCTGAGGCATGATGGAAAATCAGCCTATGTAGCTTTCTCCCTTTTGCAAAATATGAGAAAATACATGCAAAGCCCGAGAACAAGAGAAAATCAGAACATATAGTTTCTTCCCTTTGTAAAATCTGAAGCATGATGAAAAATTGGTTCATGTAGCCTTTTTTCCCTTTGTAAAATATGAAGGAATATGAGAAATAGAGATCACCACAAATGAAAAGAACAACATCTGAATTCGTGTAAAGGCAAGAGCTCCCTCAAAGGGTAATTTTTGTGTTACATCAGAGAAAACGGGCAAGATCACGTACCATTGCAAGTCGAGAAAGAACGCAACCGACACCGGAAGAGCAAAAATGAAGCTTCAAGGAGGATTGAGGGCTTGAGAATGGTGTTTGCAGTAGCAGAGGTGGCGGATTTCGTTGGGGAATACAAAGTAATATAGAGAATAGAAAGGGATTGCAACAGAAAAAGAAAAGCAAGCTGGCATTTTTACAGATGACGCACCAAAATGACACACTAACTAGGCACACCAAGGTGGTGCATCAAGGTGGCGCACATAACTAACGCACCACGTGGTTCACAGTAAGCAGAACCTCCCCTAAAATATCAAGCTTACCCGAATCAACTCCATATCTTAAAACCTGCATGGAAACTTACATTTTGCATACACAGATAAATACCCAAGAGGACGTTTGCAGCCCAAAAACAAATTTGCATTTCACGCACATTTAAAGTAAAAGTTACATTGTTCAAAATACAAATTGCATCAAGGAGTGACAAGACTGAACTACAATCAAGAAAACAACTACTACTCGTCAAACTCCTCATCAGAAGATCTTTCTTGGAAACTCTTAGCTAAGAGTCGAGCCCCTCGTTGAGTGATCCGAAGCGAATACCAGGTAGTAACAGCAAATTGAGAACTGGCAAAAGAACTCAGGACCCTTTGTGAAACCTTAGTGTCAGAACAGTCCTCCTCAGACACTTCCAAGGTAAATTCCCCACTGCTGGCCGCGTTCACCTCATTAGTTGGGTAGTCCTGCTGAAAGATTTTTCAAAAGAATGTCAGATTTGCAACAATGTCAAAGCATGCTAATAAAGGCAAGTTACGAAAGTACCTGTATGATGATCCGCCACCGCAATTCCTACACGAATTTGCAAATTTATCAAGCAAGTTTATGATATAAACAAGATGAAATTCACAAGTAAAATAAAGGCCGCCATACCCGTTTTCGCCTGATGTCCTCGTAAAAGGAGGCAAACTGCTCCTCGAAGCCCTGTAGGAGTAAGACAAGTGTCAGATTAAACCGTATATATGGAGCAAATTTATTTAAGCAAAAGGTACAAGAATTTACCTTAGTCCAGTTGGAGGCATACCACATCTCACGTTGATTGTCACGCACAGCCTCCTAAAAAAGGTAAGGCTTCCCGACCCACCTATACCATGCTAGATAATCAGTGTAGTTGACTTCTCAAAGAATGTGCCTATCTTGAGAAGCAACAGCTGCAACATACCGATTCCTAGCAGCGATACGAGACGGGACCGGGAGATCCATGTCTGTGGGTGGAGGAGTGGGGATGCAGAATTCATCAAAGAACTGATGCCTCACTCTTTCGAGAGGAAGTAGACCGACTTCTTCATGCAATAGAATTTCACCTGCTTGTCCCTCAAAATGCGGCTAGAGTTCAGAGGTGCCCAGTTAAACCCGTCATATCTCAAAAATGGGCGTAGGTGTACCTGTTTGCAAAAAAAGACAAACATAAGCAATGCAGGCAGATACTGATATGCAAAATAAAATTCATGTAATAAAACTCACATCCTTGAGCTCTACCAAGTCTAGCAGATATCGATAGGGCTCGTAACTATAGACCCCTGCAATAGCCCAGTGGTCAGGCTTGATCCACTGACGAGGGAGGGGAAGAAGCTCATCCCAGAGGTGACCAAAGCAATGCCCCTGCGTGATATACTTCGTAGCCCAGTACTAGCAAAAGCAACAAAAACAAAGTTAATTATCAGCTATTATCAAGAAATTTTGCAAAAAGGAAATGAATTTTCACTAATACTTACAGTAAACATGGGGTACAATGCCACATGAGATCGACGACCCAGTCTAGCCACTTTGTCCAACCCGCAGATCAGCTAGGTGTAACTAGCCCTGGCCCAGTCATAATGGTCTAAGTACTCCAAGTTGGTCAGATATACTAGCCAATCAGCATGAATACAATAAGCAGAAGAGTGGCAGATGATCATGGCAAGTAGATCCAATAGGAAATGTCGGAGTACGAAATCGACCTCATCACTGCCTAACTCCAGGTTGGGCCAAAACTGATCCCACTCCCAAAGCCAACCCTGTGATCATGTGCTTTCCTCGAGGAGGCTTTGGAGGAACACGGCCCAAGTGTGCGGGAGCCAAATGCATCCCATGAGTAGTCATGTCGATAATTGGTTCATCGCCAAATGGAAGGTCCGTCAACAAGGCCCATTGGCCAGACAACATTGTTAGCTCTTCGAACGGAAAGTGGAAGGTATGCGTCTCAAATCTTCATCTCTCTGCCAATGCTCAGAAGAAGTTATAATGCTCGTGGATGGTTGGAATGCGAAGCAAACCTCTAAAAGGAGACTGGTGAAGCAAAAAGTCCTACAAAAACTCAGGCAAGCGACGAAAATGGTTAAACATAAGAGCCCAGTGACACCGGATGACCCGGTTAGCATCCCCAACCTGAAGTAGCAATAGCAAAACAGATACAGGATTAAAAGAGCAGTAATGCCAAAGCCAAGACATGCTAAAGGAAGAATGAAGATGGTTACCTCAAAATCTAGGCTCTCACAGATGTGGTCGCTGTTAAGTAGCCACCCTGTGAAGTTGTTAGATTCCTAAAAGTACAGTTGTTAATTAAAGTATCAAATTTATATCACAGGCACAAGTCATTCTAAGTGAGCTTACCTCGACGGGAATAGCAGGTGTTGAACTACTAGAAGCTCGAGACCTCGAAGAGCTGCCCCGCCGTTGTGGGCAAGAACTAGAAGGTCTGTCTTAGGAAAGCTGTGAGCTTTCCCCCTTGAGAACTGGGTCATCCTACAAGTAGACAAAGGTCATAAGCCTGAATTTGAGTAGCAGAGTCAAGCAAAGGAACCAAAGTATATCCAAGCATAGCAAGGCACGAGCCTCGAGGTAAAGCGTGGCATTGTCAAGTATTGTCTATTAGGTATATTCATAAAATGTGCAAAACATGATATGCACAAACAAAGTGCATTAGTGTGTGTTCAAGTATTTTGGCAGCAACAATTCTTTTTACAAAAGTGCAGATTAAATGAGATGTAAGCATAGCTCAGTATTGCAACATGGGTAGTTACGTGAAAATCTGGGAGTTATGATAATTATTGTTATTGAGCATCGTTGGTATTATTGCTATTTGCGGGTTCATCAATTTTGCTGGTGCATAAAAATATGGGCATTCACATCTTGGTCATTTATTTGTTTGCCACTATTTTGTTATTGACTATAGTTTTGCTTAAATACGGATCGGTAAGTGAGAAGTTGATTCAAGGATGAAAAATACCTCGAACATGAAAAAAAAATGGCTATTCATGAATTAGTGTATGGTCAGAATTATGAATTAAATGACTTAGAGTAGCATAAATGGCATATATGTTCAATCATATAAGGAAAAAACATGTCTTCAATCTATGTTTTTTGGCACAAATGGCATGATTAAAATAAATTCATGGGTCTGCATAAAGCATAGTCTATTGGTGTTTAACAAAACTACCCCATGTCCAAGCCACTACCCAACTGCCAACCGCCGAAACCCATCGCCGCCAGACCAAACCGCCGCCTCAGCTCCGACCAGCCACTCCACCCGCCGGCATACCCAAACCACCTCACCACAGCTCGCACCACCACCCAACCGCCACACTCCACCACAGCCACACACCACCCGCGGCCGTGCCATCATCTCACACCACCGCACAGTCACCGACTGCTCCGCCCCATAGCCCAAAACTCCACGCACCGAACCTCCTTCCACCATTCATACGACCCTCTCACCGCTGGCCAGCAATCTGTCACACCGCCAGAACCCCACCTCACCGCCGGTCGTCCAAAGGAGGATGCAAGCAGAAAAAAAAGAAAGAGAAGAGAGGGCAAGCAAGCACACAAAATGGGAGGTCAAGTAAGAGGAGAGCACCTCTACCAGCGAGCCTCTCTCCAACCAATCCCGGAGAGTCCGATCCATCACTGCCGCCGCCAACACCGAGCCGTCGTCGCGCCTAGCACCTAGCTGCCACGCCTAGGCGCCGCACCAACCCCGAGCACCACACCGCGCACCACCGAGAACACCCACTGTTGCCCTCAAGGAGAGGAGGAGGGAGGTGTGGCCGTTGAGAGGAAGAGAGGAGATGAGAAGGAGAGGAAGTGGGTTCGTCTGATTTCGGGAAAAAGGAGAATAAGGAGGAAGAAGAGAAATAACGAGTGGGAGAAGGAGAGAAAAATAATAGGGGGTGAGGTATTGAAGGGAAATAAATGAATTAAGTGTGTATAAAGGAAAGTAAAGAAAGAAAGGAAAAAGTAAAGAAGTGAAAGGAAATAATGATGATTTGCAGAAAAGTATTACCTATCTGCATTATCAAGCAACTCCAAGATATATTATATGATTCGGCAGTTATAACAATTATCCAGCGTCATGTATCAGTAGTGTAAATAGTTCAATTTCCAAGGTCTTAAATGCAAAATAGTCGTGAAATTATGTTTCAACCTCCAGCACTCCACAACTTGTCTCTGAGAGGCAGAGTGTAAAATGTCATGAAAAGTACGCACTCAGCCTCCAAAAGTTCACTAAATGGGGTAATTGCGGAAACCCCCTAACATTGGGAAATTTGCAGAACAACCCACGAAAGGTTGAGAGAAGCACAGCAATACTGCCATCAGAAATTTGTCATGTCAGGCTAATTGCAATACAGTCCCTTAGTTTTGGAAAATTGCAAACAGGTCCTAACTTTTTGCAAAACTCATAAACAAGGCCAGGGGAGATTGAAACCCCAACAAGGTTCTTTCAAAGGATATTTCATATGCATCTCAGCAAGGATACAAGTTTCCATGTCATGGAGCCAACAACGAGCACAATTACATTTTTGCCCTCTAGAGCGTAACTAGAGTTTATTTCTTTCCTAGGGGACAATCCAGAGATTATCGCTTTCCTTTTCGGGTTCTCATTCCAGTCGGATGAGATTCTACTTTTGTGTCCCTTTTTCTTAGATTTTCGCAGGTGTAAAATCCTTCTGTTTGACTTTTGACCGGGCGGTCGAAGTCGACCTTTGACCGGGCTGTCAGGGTCTAATCCTTTGCTTTTCCTAGATTTTCGCGGGCGCGAAATCTTTTTGTTTGACTTTTGACTGGGCGGTCAAAGTCGACCTTTGACCGGGCGGTCAAGGTCTTATCCTTTGCTTTTCTTGGATTTTCGCAGTCGCGAAATCTGACTGTTTGACTTTTTGACTAGGCGATAAAAGTCGACCTTTGACCAAGCGGTCGAGGTCATATCTTTTCCTTGGACTTTCGTGAGTGTGAAATCTTGTTGTTTAACTTTTGACCGGGCGGTCAAAGTCGACCTTTGACCGAGCGGTCAAGGTCTTATCCTTTGCTTTTCTTGGGTTTTCGCAGGTGCGAAATCCTACTGCTTGACTTTTGACTGGGCGGTCAAAGTTGATCTTTGATCAAGCGGTCGAGGTCCTATCTATTTTTTTTTCCTAGATTTTCACAAGCGCAAAATCCTGCTGTTTGACTTTTGACGGGGAAGGTCCTATCCTTTGCTTTTCTTGGATTTTCACGAACGCGAAATCCTGCTATTGACCTTTGATCGGGCGGTCAAGGGTCTATCTTGTCCTTTTTCTTGGATTTTCCACGACGTGAAATCCTACTATTGACTTTTGACTGGGCAGTCAAAGTTGACATTTAACCGGGCGGTCTAGGTACTATCCTATCCTTTTCCTTGGATTTTCGCAGGCGTGAAATCCTACTACTTGACTTTTAACCGAGCAGTCAAAGTCGATCTCTTACCGGGCGGTCGAAGTCATATCTTATCTTTTTCTCTCATGGATCTTTGCAGGCGCAAAATCCCTTTGCTTGCCCTAAGTCCGTGCGAACAGGGCCTCCTTTCTTGCGTGACAAATAATATGTTTTGTCATACCCTTGTTTTCTTTAGACTGGTACCTCCAACTACTCGATTGACAACCGTCAAGCTGTCTAGCGATCGGGTTGACAAGGTTTGGTTGACTTGTCATGTCTTGTCCTCCTCAGATTGATAACCTTAATAATTCGGCTGATGAGTCCGACAACTTATCATGCCCCTGCCGCTGGTACCCCCCGTGTGCAAGTTTTCTTCGGTTTGTTTGTAATATTGCTTCAGCATTAGCATCAGTATTGTATCTACTTTCAACACCCATTCTTGTGTGTACAATATTAGCATCAGCTTTGCATTTACATTCAGCATCAGCTCTTGCATTTGCATTTTGCATTGGCATCGTATTTTCGGCATTTGACTCGGCTTTCACATGCATTTTAGTTGCACTTTTGCACTTGCATATTCGCATTCGACAACAGGTCATGACTTTCGGTGCATCCACCGAATAAGTGACCTAATGCCTGTAGCAAACATAATCTCTCCATAGCCTCAAAATAGGGGTATCCTGTCAACCCTGAGCATCGGTCGCGGTTCCCTCCGTCTCTCGACCTCGCTCAGGGAGGGACATCTATAGACACCCCGATTTTAAGGCAGCTCGTAGGCGAACTCTCTAGAATGATGTCGCTTTGGACACGACAAGCTTAACCACATTCGAACCCTATTTGACATTTTGATTAGCCTGGATCATCACATAAACCACGACTGCAAGCCCATGGTTCAATCAAGTGGAGAGCACCATGATGGAGCACCAATATGGCGCACCAATGTGGAGCACCATCATGGCGCACCTATGTGGCGCACCATGTTGGCGCACCATGTCGACGCACAGCCCTTTCCAGAGTGATGGCTGTTGGCTATCCATCTTTTATGCTTGTAACCTCCACCTGCGAATATTCTTCTATGAATCTACGCAAGTCTGTTGATTTTCAGAGCCTTTGGCATCCCAAGACTTTACAACTTCACCTCCTTTAAAGCCACTCATAAACAACACTTTTGGTTCTCTTGGCAATTCACCATCTCTTGGCAACCAATGCATCTACCTTTAGAGCACCCTTTTGCATCCCTGAGTACCCTCAACCGTGTCCAAAGCAGCAAGGAGGAAACACCACAAGCCACCCAAGGAGGAGACACCATAGGTATGTTCGCTCTCCCACTATCACATGGACTTTGCATGATATTCTGAATGAAGTTTACACTGCAAACGTGGCTAATATGATGTTTTTATGTTGATGTTTATTTACACTTGTTGTTTAGTTTGGTGTTCTTGATGCTCTTTTATAAAGTCATATTCATTGTTTATTTATCATGATGATTGCTTGCATTGTATGGACTTTTTGGGCAATGTATCATAGTCCTATGAGGCTGTTGGCCATGGAACATGGGCTATGATGCATCCCTTGCATGCCATGTCATTCCCCTGTGCTCCCTTAATCAGTCTGGATACCCCCGAGAGTCATAAAAACCTCCATAGGTAGTTGCAATCCTTGAGAACCCATAAACATGCACGAATAAGGAGAGAGTGGAATGAATGTTTTAGACTTGATAGTTTAGTATGATTATATTCCATGGCATCTAGGTTAGTTATCTGAATAGTCATTAATATAACTAGTTGTATTCATCAAACCTAGGCTCTGAAATCAGATTGCAGTCTAAAATAGAGTATTTGGAGTACACCAACTAGCGCACCAGGCTGGAGCACATCACTGGTGCACCATCCTAGTGCACCAGTCTGGTTACAGGATACAAGTAGTAGGTTCCACATCATGGCTTGCATGTTTTGCTGTTTGTCATGGACTTTGATCTTTCTAGTGTTTGATCTCAGATATACCATGTTCATGCTTGCACAGTTTCGTCATGCAATAACTCTGATTTTACTAGTTTTGCATCTAGTAAAGTTGGCTTACCACTAGGATCTGATGAACTGGTTGCCTTCCTGGACTTTTGTTTAAAGAGTTCTTTTGCATCAGCCCATAATCTAGATCCAAGTAGCATAGCTAGGTCTCATTGGTCTTTATCCAAATAAGAGTTTTGTGGTCTTGTGTGAGGCTTATTGCCCTTGAACACAAGACCCATGTCATGGTGTATAGGGTTCACTCTTTCTTTTATGGCTTTATGAAATAAGGATGAACCTTTATGTGATCAGGTTTTTGGATGTCTAGGATGCATTTTCAAATGGTCTCAAGCATGTTTGCAAGATTTTTGCCTAGCATATCAGTCTAACTTACTATCTGTTCTGTAGTTTTTGGGTCTCACTTCAGTGGCACACATTGTTAGCATACTTTAATGGAGCACATAGGTGACGTACCAAACTGGAGCACCATTTTGGCGCACCTGGCAGTTCCAGTGCACCTGGCATTTTGGCTTATTATTTAGCATGTTCCTTGCTTGATTCTGTCATTGGTTTTTCTTGTGTTTTCTCCTAGATATACTAGGATAGCATTTGCACAGTTTCATGCTCATCCATGCTATAAGTCCTAGGTTTTGCATATAGTAAAGCGAGGATGATAGTCACTCGGTATTAATGGATTCGTGGGTATATCGGTGTAATATTTTTGTGCCGATATTTCGATCCATGATTTAAGTGATCTTTTAGAGCATTAGGACACATCCCACAGTTTTTTTACCCATATTTAGCGTCAGGCACAACTCGCATGTAGCATTGCATTGTATATCATCCTTGAACGTACAGAAATAGGCTGAAAAGTCAACATTTCAATATAAGTAAACGAGAAACCCATGAAAGATCAATTTCTCAAGCGCACGGGGGTGCCTAATGCCTTCCTTGTGCGTAACAGGGATCCTTACCCATCTTTTTGGTTCATAATAACCCTTTTCCATTTGTTTATTGCATAGTTTTAGTGTTTTGAAACGGATTTCCTCGTCTCCCATTTTTAAGTAGACTAGGTGGCGACTGTCACATTTTTATCATTGTTTTATCGCTTTTGCGATGACTTCGCTGGCCCTCTCGCATTTGGCCTTTCGTGCCACGCACGAGACTGTCGTCAGCATGGTTACACCATCATTCAAAGTCATCTATGCAATTCCTTAATTTCAGAGAAAGGCTATAGGTGACAAATATAGTGGTGCATAACTCACAAATTCTACCATCCCATCCTATGAGGATTCCCCTTGAAGCACCTAGTGAAGGTAGATGTGACCATTTATTTATTCTACCTCCCCGTAGGGTTCTAAGAAGGCTAGGAGAGAGAATTTCTTCTTTGTTTCACTGATTATAATGATATTGCTTTTATATGATCTAATTAGTTTGCGAACAGCTATTTTCTTCCCACTATTTCCCAATCCTCTAATATTCCAAGCAGCAATAATCATTAAGTATAGGATGATAAATAGAGAGAAGTAAGGTTCTCGACCAATTTAGTATTGTCAACAAGGTTTATGTATGCTAATTCGTGATCATTTCTTACTATGTTAAAAAATGCCTTTGTATCTTTCAAGGAATTTAGGGTTATTCCAATTTTACCACAAAAACTCTGAAAATGATCATAAGAGTCCCATGTAAGAGAATCATTCAGTAAATAATTAAAGTTTTCCTCATTTTTAGAATATGCAGATGATGTGGCATGTAATGATATAGAGTTATTTACTGGGAAATCATCATGCTGAGAAATATTTTCTGAATAGTTACTGTAACTGTTACCTGGAGCATGGATAAGGGTTGTTGGGTGAGAGCCAGGTATATCTTCACTATTATAGCCCAAGTCATCCTTTTCCAGGCAATCAAACACAACAAGCACTTTTTTAAATTTGGCCATTGATAAGTTCCTTGCTCTAATCTCAGCCTCCACAAACTTAGTTGTTTCATCCACAGGTTGAGGATGATTTAAAGAGGGCAGCTCAGTGGACAAAGACGATGAAGAATTATAACAACCCCTAGAAGAAGGAGAGGTACGGGTAGGGGTAGGAAGAAGACCTGTTGAACTGGAAGATGGTTGTAGGTTAGGACTGGAAGACCTAGTCCATACATTTTTGCCATTTCTAGGAACTTTTCCACCCTTGCCCCTCTCCAGCCTTTGTTTTTTTGAATGATTTACGGCTAGGGTTCAGACCTCTAATGTTTGATGAAACTGAAGTGGGTTTAGTAGGCCATGCAGGGAGTGAATTGGGAGTAGAGGAAGAAGGTGGGCAAATATCCCAACTACACCTGTATTTAATAGGATAGACAATTTTCCCAAATGCAAAAAATCTGGAGTCAGGAATGTCCTTGCCTGGGTGTACCCTTATCCTTACCCTCGTATATCCTAGAAATTTTATACGATCAATGGAAAAATTCACCTTTAATAAGTCAACAAACCCAGAGACCATATGATGGAAGATATCTACATTCCAGAGATGGTGTGGTACCCCTTCTAGTCTGATCCAAATCTCCTCTTCCCTCAAAGTGAATACTACATTAGAGTTGGGAGACTAAGGGATGAAGGAGGCAGATAACATCTGTAAGGAGGACCCATACATACTAAGGGTTTCATTCCTAATCGTGGTAGAGGGAAATTTCAATAAACAAATTCCTGAGGAGAAATGCTGTACTTCCACACCATAGGTACTGGGCTAGCTGGAACGGAGATGTTCTTCCAGTGCCAATCTAGTAAGGTAAGAAGCATGAGAGATGACTATGGTACTGCAGGATAGAGACTGGAAGAGATCCCACACAGCCTCAAAAGGGGGTAAGATGGTAGGATTGTAGGGAGAGAGACCAGTCATGATACGAGAAGGGGGAGTGGAGGTTGAAGAATCCTGAAAAAATTTACATAGTGCTACTGAGTAAGGAGGTGATTTACATTTAATACAAGCACCAGAAAACATACAAAATCTTTTAAAATGCCCTCGAAGGCCACAACTAAAGCACCTCCCCGTCAAACGACAGAAGCTTACCAACGGGGAGCAATCTTTCCTCTTGGATACCACCTCCCAGTCGCCTCCCAAAACCTCTGGAGCTAGAGAAGAAGGGTTTTTTGAGTCTCGCGGAGCAACAGGAACAGTAAATGAGGTAAAAAGTTTAATTGGAGAAGCAAGGATGGAAAATCTTGTGCCAGTAAGAGGATATCTCAAGCCAGTAAAAGGAGAGGAAGGCGAAGATCCACAGTACCGATCAGATGTGTCAGAGGATATATTCTTGTCAGAGATATTCTTCGATATGGAAGAAAGCCCACTTACTAACGAAGGAGAATAGATTGATTTATTACTTAGTTAGTAAGCTTCGTAAATATTATTAAAGTCAAGAGAGAGAGAAATATAGTGCACATTTATTATTCTAGAGGAACCATCATCACATTGGGAACCCAAAAGACTTGCCAAAGCTAATGGCGGTTTGTTAATGTCATTAGGCATGTAATCCGTCGAAGATCGTGAGTAATTAAAGGGGGATTCCACAGTATATGGGGTATTAGTCGCATTAATTACGGCAATAACCAGTGGATTATACACCAAGTAATTCCACACAAAGCATGAGGATGCTACAGTGGATCTAAGAAACATGTCAGAGACTAGGGAACTCTCCTCCTCCGTCTTCCCCAAGCGGGCCGATAGATCAACGGCCCGACAGCCGCTGATCGGCAGGGGGATCATCGAAGTTGAAGAAGAAGCAGAGCATAGTACATCATCAAAAGGAGAAAAAATCGTATCCTCCACTATCAAATAGGAGATCTCAAGAGAATCAAAAGATTTATACAAATTCAAATCAAAAAATTCTTGATCTCTAGAAGCCATTTCTATTTTCTAGCACATATTATTGCCATCACAAGACAGATCAAAATAATATTGAATAGAGAAAAGATAATCACTCATAGAAAGGACCATATGCAAATCAGCACAAAAATAGCAGCTTTTAAGGTTGCAAAACCAACTGAAAGAAATTTCCAGAGGCTGGAAAAATAAGTCGACGATCATATTTGATCAATTCCTGGGTAAAGAAAAGCACTTAGTGCTCCACAGAGAGGTTGAAGTATCATATCTAATCTGAAGCGCTAAAAAACGCCTTGGAAGAGGCAAAGCAAGCTGTGATCCAGACAATCGATCACAACAGAAACAAGGTAAAGCCAGATCTACCGAGGGGGCAGAAGAGGGAGTGGGATCTAAAGGAAAGGGAGAAGAGAGGCTTTTCCCAGATCCACGTACCTGTGAGCAGGGGGCAACGAGCAAGGCAAAGATTTGCCCAATCGTCAAAGAGCCATCATTGGAGTAGAGTCCAAGATCTCGTCCTCCTCAAAGACACAATTTTTGAAGGTGTTCCACTCAAATCGGGTCGCTAGGTGGAGGAGCGCACGGGAACGAGGGTGGTCGTATCCCCTCCGTTTCGACTTTCGTTTCCCAAATATCCCAGACTTTTACCGTATGTTGCAAAAGGTATGTCTAGAATCATCTGATTAGCTATTGGTGGAATAGCATTACAAGAAATTGAGATACTTAAATTCCTAAAAATGCTTTTACTAGTAAATAGATTCTCAAAATGATCTATAAAAATCTTTTTAACCTCTGCTAGAGAGAAGTGAGTTGGAAGAAGTCTTAACACTAGAAATCAAATTCCTTTTTCTATTATTAATAGTAGACAAATAAAAATACTTAGTATTTCTATCCCTCAAATGAATCCATTGATCCTTAGATCTTTAGGCCTTGCAAACCTCCTCTTTATCTAAAAGTTCCTCATGAAACAGTCATAGATTGTGTTCTTCTCCAATGAAAAATCTCTAGGCATGGCTGATTATATAACCTTTAATTCCTCCTCATCTTTCCTGACATCAAACGAAAGAGAAGCAAAATTAGAATTATGCCATGAAGAGATATTTTTTTTGTAATAATTTAACTTCTCATAAAGATAAAAATCTATATCAACATGTCACGCCCCAAAATTTCCCCAATAATTTAAACAAATTAAATTACGAGAAAACTAAAGCTAAACAGTAAATATCTAACTACAAGGAACCTGTGTGTACAGCTAGCAGACTCCAGACTATATGCACTATGCTAAACAAATCGCATGTCTACACCTGCAAGCTAAAACCACAAGGAAAACGCATAAGTGACCAAAGTCACCCAGTACGCACCCCACGAAAACCACGGAAAACAAAACTATAATCTATTTTCCTTTTAAATTCCTTTCGCAAATCATTTCCTCAAAGCCTCAGAAATCAGGCCCAC
>JAMKQA010003472.1:0-29269 GCA_024699735.1 Posidonia australis
TATTACTTACTTTAGCTTATCTAAGAGTTTCAAATCAAAATTCAAAGTTTTTTTACCATTTCCATGGACTTTCGTAAATTTACCGCGTTTCCATCGATATTTCCACCGATGTCCGACACGTTTCCTATTTTTGTCGGACGTTTGATTCTATGGTCTTGACATATGGACAAGGGAAACCTCTACTTGGTAGTTTCTAAGGTCTACCTCTACCCATCCCTCGGGCATTACTTAAACGTCCTCTCCTTGGTAGTTTCTAAGGTCTACCTCTACGCATCCCTCGGGCAATACTTCTCTAGCTTGCTAAATTTTGAGATGTACCCTCTCAGAGCTGTTCTGCTTTAGCATTAAGAATTTCTGTTGCTTGTTTTCCCTGACATGCTCTGGGAATCATTGAATTCTTTGAGAAATTCTTCCCTTTCTATGACTTTGCTACTCTCAAACTTTGATTCATCTCGTATTCCTCCACCAATGCTCCGTCTCCTCAGCAAAGTGGTATGCAGCTAAAAATCCACCATATTTTCAGTCAGCAACTCATTACCTTAAATATCTTCTCCATGTCCATGACTTAGCTTTCTGCTTTCTCTGGATTAGGTTCTTTTGCAAAACTGAGTGGGTTTTGCCTCATAAACTTCTTTGACATATCTAGAAAATATCTACATTATTCAAATGTTTTTTATCAATACAACAAATCATCATTAAATCATTTCAATTTTCTTAATTTTTCATATTATCCCTCAATATATGGTTGATATTCACTTCAATGGAATTTCCTAGGACAGAGTGCTTTATTTTGGTATATTTTAGATATTACCTTTTATTTTTTGTGTAGGGATTACTTTGCTTGTTAAAGAGCATGTCTAGACCCTTTGGAGATAGTTGATTTGTTATGAAAAATGAAAACTTATTTGGTTTTCTATCTTAATTCTTTTCTTCACTCTTATCTTTGTCTCATTTCATCACATTCTTGTCACTTGATTTTATATGAAAGTGATGCATGTGTGATATGCTAATAAAATTACTAAAGTTATTCCCTTGAATTCACACCCACCCACCCACAAATATACAAACAAAGGTGAAATAAGAAGTAGGAAAGAACGACAAATATCTTAGATTTCTGCAACTTTAGGTGCTTTTCTTTTCTTTTTTCCTTGTAACTTTCTCATTTTTCTAAAATTGATATTCCTTTCACTGAATTTAGCTTTGCTAACAGATAGGCTTGCTTGTAGCATGACATGTTCCTATTTATAGCAAATAATAGGGAAATTCTTCATGATTACAACCTTAGATTGTATCATCTAAGCCTCATTGGATTCTTCATCTGTTCTTTGTTGCAAAACTGTGGACATTTGAAAGTGTCTTTGGGTCATAATGTGTGGTGTATAATTTTCTCGTTAGTAACTTTGATTGGATCATGAATTTGTATTGTTTGGGATGAACTGAAATAATCAATTACTCTCTGGTTATTCTCTTTGTTGAAGTTCATTATTTGTACTGGAACTTAAATTTTCTTTTTACATTTTTCAGTAATTCTGCTTGTTTATGTTTTTTATAGGTTGCATTGATGCTGAACAGTGCAATATAATACTAGAATGTGTCTCTACAGAAGCTAAAGGAAAGGGGATTACATCTTCAAATGACATACTTCCCTCTTCCATCGTACATTGCGAAGAACCTCTTGCTGCCGTATGTACATTTGATAGGCAATTGTTTTGTGATTAACTATTTTAGAATGTGTGTAATCCATTTAAACTTCTTATGTTTTTGAGTTCTTTTTTTGTATTTATGTGGTCGATGTCAAATAGTTGAAGTTCAGTATAAAGTGCCACTGTTTGGGTTGCTGGTCAACATCCCAATTATGTTTTCATTTCGCCTCAAACTGCTCCCTTCATGTTTTTGTCAAAATAGTTGTTCCTGTTCTTGTATTTCATAAAGATATCCTTGTAGTCCAATTTAAAGTTGAAGAATTCTAGTATACTAGGAATAAATCCCTATGCTGCTGCTGTGGTATATTTTCTAGGTGTTGTTGCTTATAAGTTTGCTTTTAAGTACTAGTCTTTTTGGGTTATAAAAGTGAATGTAAGTGATTGTGGAAGTGATTATTGCTCATTGTAGCCTATTTTCTGGTTTCAAGTTGAACTTGCTATTTTGAATGGATTTCCCATCTATTCCAAACATTTGCCCATGCTTCTGGCTTGTATGAATTGGATGTAACGACCTTCGTCGTCACATTCTTAATAAATTTACATTTTGTCATTAATTATTGAATGTGACGATCAGGATCGTTTCCATTCCTAATAAATTCACATTTTGTCATCAATTATTGAATGTGATTTATTGCTCATTGTATCCCATTTTCAGGTTTCAAGTTGAACTTGCCATTTTGAATGGATTTCCCACCTATTCCAAACATTTGCCCATGCTTTTGGCTTGCATGAATTGGATGTAACGACCTTGATCATTTTAGGTAGTATCAGAGCAATGAAAATTTGCTACTGAAAAATTACTCTTTCTAGGTAACAGATTTATCCAAAAACATGTTATATATCAACTTGAAGGTCTTGAAGTTAACTTTTTAATAAAACTAATCTCATGGAAATCCAACATTTTGATCCATGTGCATAATAGAAATCTGCTATAAAGAATCACCTATATAGGGAAGCATATAACCCATAAAATTCCACTTAATATATCAATTTAAAGATCTTGGAATTATCTATTCAACGCATTCAAAAACTTTGAAATCCAACATTTAATACTCAAACTGTGATCAAAATAAGATAGTAAGACATGTAGTGAATGATATTCAGCAAGCAAATCTCCTATTAGGTGATTCATAAATCTGATCCAAGACATTAGCATATATATAGCATGCATCTCAGATTTAAAGATTAAATCTTTAAATCATGTTATTTACAAGGGTGTGTACCTAGTTGAAGGCATATACACATGAATTGAATTCACAGTAGTGACCTCTCGACCTCACCGGAGTCCGATCACGAACTTCCAGCCTCCCCCATTGATTGAGCTCAACTCCCAAATTCCACACACAACCCAACCACAATAAGAAAGTAACAACTCAGTGCATGTAAGGGAGGACATTGGAAGAGATGACACCTGAACACCAGATTTCTCCTTACCTCTACATTAAACTTGCTGCACCAACTCTGGTAGCCTTGTTTGATGACCTTCACAGCTTGATCATGATGTTGGGACTTTAGAGGACGTCGGAGAACCTCACTTTCTACCTCCACCATGTATGTAAAGATCGGTTTAACAATAGCTCACGGCAGCCATGCCTTCTCCACAAAATCTTTTCTTCTTTCCTTTATTCTTCCTTCTCTTTCTCTTTTATTTCTTAAGTTGCTGTTGTCTTTCCCTTCTTTTTTCCTTCTTTTATTTGTTGCTGTTTGCAGGGTTGCCTTCTTATATAGCCCTTCCTTAATTAAACAGCGCAAGTGACGGGTGGCAACACACCTAATCTTCACCCACAACTCTTGACTTAAACATTCCGCTTGATAATTTACTCACTACACTTACACACCGAAACATACAGGAGCTACTGAAACACTCCGAGCCTACCAAAACACACTATCACTGACACCATACATGTATCCATGAATCATACAGGTGTTGAATCTGCAGGTAACAAACCTGCATGTGTTGAATATATATGCACCAAACCTGGGTGAAAAACAAGCAAGTGGAGTTGCAGCTACAAACCATACGGGTGCCGAACCTACAAGCACCGAACTCTTGTATCTACCGAACATGTCGAAAACTATATCAAACTATATAGTTTGATATATCAAACTATATCAGGTACTTATGTCTTGTTTTGGATATAACTTGAGCTTAGAATGGTGGATTTTCATGAGATTTGTTTCATTGAAAAGTTAACTTAAAGACATTCTGGTTGATATATAATAGTGATGTTTCTGGATAAGTCTGTTATGTGGAAAAAGTGATTTTCAATAGTAGATTTTTGTTGCTCCGACCACCTATAACGACCCTAGTTGTCACATTGGACTTCTTTTGTTGATGCAACATTGTGCTTCTTTTGTTGATGCAATTTTGAGACTGTTAACCTTGGGGACAACAAGGAATGATAGAATTGGGTTGAAAGAAGCAGTAGAGACGTCAAAACTAAATTTATTGCAATTGCAATTTGCTTTCATTGAGGGATTTGATGATGTTGGTCAAAGAACATAGCCCAACAATTAAAACACTTTTGTGAGAAAATAGTTTTTAATCTCCAGTGCAAACCAAAAGCAAATAGACATTTTTTGTGAGCAGGCATTTAAGGGAAATGATGTTCAAAAACAGTAGCTATCCAGATTATCAAAAGTTTTTGCTCAGTTAATATGATAATATTCCCTCAACTTCCATCCACCTTTGCCAAAATTAAGAACTACCACACATTCTTCTACTGAATCTATCAACATTTAGTAGCTGTTGCAGACTACTATAGTTTTTATTCAGATTTCTCAATGCAGTTGTCTGCAGGTTGTGTTGAAGTCTTGTCGAGAAAGTCATTGCCATTTCTGCCTCAGTCAGCTTCAGGCAGATTCTATTTTCTGTGTGTTATGTGCGACACCATCTTACTGTTCTGAGCACTGCCGTGAAAAAGCAGGTGAGCAAATAAAATCAAGACATTATATGCTAGCACCATAGTAAAGGTATAGAATTTCTCATTTCTTTTATTTTGTCAAAAATCATTTGGAATAGCATTGTTGATCAATACTGAGAGCTTTTAATGGTGGAAATTATTGATAGATTTGGAACACAGGCATGAATGTCGGGGTGTAAACTGGCCTGCAGTCTTACCATCTGATGCAGTACTGGCTGGTCGAATCTTGGCAGACTTTCTAAAAAAAGGAGGTACTTTGGAGAACCCTAAGGCCATTGAAACTTCGGTACTTGTGACATCCTGTCCTCTCTTTTAGTGGACCACATGTGTTAGAAAAAGATTGATATTTACTCATTTATTTATTATTTTCTTCTTTAGGATTTTTGCCACTATTATAGTCATGAATCTCCAGAAAGAAAATTGGAGCTGCATATTTATTCAATTGTGCTATTGTACTGTCTTAACAATTATTTTGGGCCAACGATTGCATTGACCGGAATTTCTGCGTCACAGGTATCAGTGCCTTTCTGCTTCTATTCCCATCATTTGTGAATACTCTTTAAGGGGAAAATGCTATATTTTCTACATTGTTTATGATGTTTATGTCTTAGATCTATTTTCATCAATCAATGATTTGAATACAATATCTAAAATATTTGGCACATACTCCATATAAATCTAACTATACTCAGGGTGTATAGACAAGAAATGAATACAATTGAAAACAGCCTTTAATAGATGCACAACGGTAGAGATAGAGAAAGAGAAAGAGTACGCAAGAATAACTGGATCATGAAGTGGATGCCAAGTTGCCAACCAAACCCCAAACCCCAACAAACTACTCTACTTTAATAAGTGTAACACCATAACCTTGCACACCTCCCTTCCCCCCCTCTCCCCCCCCTTTCCCCCACAACCTTCCTGTAACATCTTGAACTTCTTGTTGCCACATGTCTTTCGTGTGCTTTGCTAGCATGTATGGCAGTTGCATTTTGCATGCACGTTTTGGGTCATTCTTGGGTTAGTGAGGAGAAATCTTCGTATAGGAGATTAATATCTTACTTAGCTTTATATTGGTATTTGTAGTTGATTAAAGAACAATTTGAATAAGAAACTTTAATTATGATTTATGAATGATAATGTAATTTGATATGAATGTGTGGAGTTTAATGTTAATTGAGGAAAGTGATGATTTTGACTTAATTGTTCTTAATGATCAGTAGAGTTGAGCTTGGGAAGTGATTAATAATGATAATTAGGCTTTTGCACAAGTAAAGTGCATGCACTTGGGATAATACAAGTGTTGTAAATGAAATATCAAGAGGAAGCATCGACATGAAATGTGGATGTTGGCATAGAAGAGCTTTGCCGCTTGTATGTTGAACTTGAGTGATGGTGGGGCTATATAAGGGCAGCTCGTTTTTTAGTGGGAGCAGCAACTCATATGGACAAATAAAAAGAAAGAGAAGGAAAGAGGAAGAGAGAAACGAGAGTGAGAGGGAAGAGAGAGATGGAGAGAAGAGGAGGAGATGGTGAGTGGAGCTGCCGTCGTGCATGCTTGATCAGTGGTGACCCATTGCACCTCCGTCATCGAGGTGACCGCTATGTGGTCTGGAGAACTTACCGGGAGCATTGGGTCAGTGGTTTGCAGCGACTATGGCTTGTGTGGGAAGGTGAGCACTTGGGTTTGAGGGTTGATTTTGCATCTTTCCCGGTTGCATGTTTTAATTTGAGATCTGCTCTTGTGGATTCCATTGATTTGGTACTTGGGATAGCTTGGCCATGATTGGAAGGAGGGAGGAACTCTGACAAGCTTGGACGGTCGACGTAGAAGTTGGGTTCTCGAGCTCCTTGGACTTAAGGTACACACCCTACCAAGAGCTTAAGAAGTAGTTTTAATTCATTATTTTGATTATTGGAATTAGATACTTGCTGGGATTCATATTGGTACTTGTATACATGGTTTTAAATGTCGATTACGTGTTGGACTTCGATAAGTTGAAAAACAGACATGTGTCGGGAAAATATCGGTATGTCGGAATTGTGTCGGTGGAAACACGGTAAAAAAAATTTACATTTGTTCAAAAACTTCCATTTCGATATCGTGTCGGAGTCGTATCGGTAAATTGAAAATAAGACACGTGTCGGTGAAATTTTGGTGACACGCGTAGACATTTGGTACCATGCTTGTATATGAGATTATCTTTTCTTGTTTGGAAGTTTTTTGGGTGGATTTTTGATTATATACGTGCTTACTGTAACTCAGTTTGCTATTTGACATTATTGTTGTATTTTGATCATATTTTGAGCTATGAACATTGGATTCCAGTGATTTTAGATGCGTTGGATAGATTTTGAGATCTTGAATTTGATATATTATGCGGATTTTTTTGGATTATATATTGTCTTGTATGTGTGGATATTTATAACTGTTTTTTTCCCCATTGTCTTGTTTTTGAGTGGAATTGATAAATGTTTAACATATATATTTTCTGCTATATTTTGTTGGGGAATTTTGGAGATTCTTAGATGTATGGAGCTTGACTTTGGATGTTTTGTTTGAAGATAGAGTCATTATAACATAGTCGTGCATTTTGGCCTTGTGTTTTGGACCTAGGGCAAAATGTAGTGGCCTTGTTTTTGTTGGTATGTGTTTTGGTGTTTGAGAAATTTTAAATGTTTTCATTCAAAAGATTTGGAAATATAGAAAAAGGGTTTTAAAATAAGTTGTACTATTTTGATGGTGAACTAAGAGGTTGAAGGATTGTGTTTGTGGGACTAGGAGATACAATGGTATTTTTGGATGGTCAAGCACAAAATTAAGACTAAGGTTCCAGTGATAGGTGTTGGCAAGACCAGGAGGTTAGAGTCTTCTAAATGGCTCGGATATATAGACTTAGGATGTCGAGAGAGCATACTCTACGATGTTTAACTAGAACGTGACTTGCTTCTTGTGACATTCTTGAGTGGATAGTTGTGAGTGTTCTTAGGAACTTAAGATAAGGGAGTTTCTCATAGGGTGCCTCGACTGTGGTAGTATAATGTGTCTTAGTAACTACTTGTTTGTTGATGTCGGTTGTTTGGCGTCGAGCGACATAACAGGTTTTTGAGATTTGATTGGTTTATGAGTTGATTTAGCTAAATGTAGTCATTTTGTGATGCATGTTTTGGTTATAAATGTGCATTGTGTTTTAAAAAAATGTGTGGAAAGGTTTTTAGTCAAAGCATGCTTAGCGTTTTTCATGCATGCTTATGATATGGTTTTGATTTTTGTGTTTTGGTGCTTGAGTAAGCCATTAGATAGGTTGTAGACACAGGATCTACAAGTGTTGGACTCGTACGTTTAGTGAGTGTGTTTTTGCTAGATTTGTGTTTTCTATAGAATTTTGGATTACCCACATAGTTTGGATTTGCTGTGGTTTTTTTGATGAAGTGGAGTGTGTGTTGGATAACCTTTAGTGGTCGTTCGTCTTTTTCTCGTTGTTCTTTTCAGGTGTAGAATTGCAACAGTTTAGCATTCTAGTGTATTTATATAGAGTCACGTAGTTACACTCTACAAAATCATGGGTAGTGTAATTAGCTATTGACGAAATATGTAATACTTGATTTACCATGGAATTGGATTTATTATTGTATAAAATCAGTTGAATGGTAATTGGTAATTTGGTGTATTGTCGCAATAAGGGTCGTGACCCCTCCTCCTACCTCAGGTTAATAAGATCTCTTCAATTACAGGATATGGCACTGATAAGTGGTAGTAGTCTATTGAATCATAAAAAAGGGAGAAATGTGATTCTCTTGCTGAATTAATTTTGTAAAGAATGGGGTGCATATGATACATACATTTAGTAGCTCTAGAACTTCAAAAGCTTGGAGATGAAAGACTGATTGAATGATTTAAGTATGGCTTGTCCCTGTGAGTCTGCATAGGTTGCTGTTTATTTTATGAGATGCTCCTTTTGCTGCATCATGCTTCTGTCATCTCATGACCTTTCCGTTCAGTGGTTCATTTGAAGCTGTTTGCTAAAGCAACTGGGTGGATTAAGCACCTACATAACAGACACATAATCTGATAATCCCCAACAGTCAGAACATTCCACATGGTTGGATTTTTTTTCTTAAACTTTTGGAACCTTTATAAACCCCTCACCTTGCACGCTAAATGCTCCCACATTAAATTTCTTAATTTTTGATTATTCTCTGCATTTTTGCATAAATGCATTTTTAGTTGAATTGTGGTTGCTCAACTGCACAATTGATTAGACTATGTTGTAGCATAATATGACTGTGTGAAATTGTAAAGATTGCATACAACAGCTTATAGCTGTTCTAAAGGGCCACGAGTTAGCTGTTATTGGCTGCCTTACCAAGTTCAGAAAAATGGATGCAAAGTAGTAGTAATCGTGGCACTGACCCTGTATCCATGCATGTATTGGGACCATAATCATACACCAATAGTATCAAAGTCATATTCTAGAATACACGAGATCTGTTGGTTCATCATATTTACTTGTTTTTAAATGTTATGCATCTTAATCGCAGGGAAGATTGTTGCAAGTAATGGAGTTGTGCTTAGATTTTTTTTTCTTCTTTTCCTGTTACGTGTTTTTGCTTTTCTAGTTGCAGATCTCTACCCAACATATATGCCACATTTTATATTGACTAGTATCATCACTTTTTGCTAATGATTTTAGACTGAAGTGTCCTGGTTGGTTTGGTTATTGTAGGCTTTAGCAAATGCAATGGCTAAAATCTAAAATTGAACTGTTGATAAAATTTTTTGATCCCAAGATAAGGTGTGTGTATGTGCATGTGGGAAGGAATGTGGATATGTTCTTGCAGATTTGATATATATTTTAGCAGTAATCAGAAAATTTATTGAAACCAAAGGGGAAAATTACAAGTTAAAACAGAACAAAGAAAAGAAAAGAAAAAAAGAAACCAGCTTTCCCAAGATGATAGAAACTAGAAAAAAAGCAAAGCAAACAATGTTCCAAAGAGGAACCAAGTAAAAAGAAGAAGAATGTCAGAATCAGCCATCAAAGTTCAAAAGACTCTCCAGTCAAGCTTGGATATATGTTTGGCCATACTTGAGATTCGATTGGATATTAAAGTTTCTAAGGTTCCACCATTTTTCAGGGATTCATACTCATCAAGTTTAATGATTTGAGCACTTGTATCGTTTGTATTATTACTACTTGGCTATTTATAAATTTTAATTCTGAAATGTACATTTCCTAAAATGTTCCATAACTGATTTTGGTGTAACTCAATAAATATGCTTTGTCAGCTTAAGCAGCATGACCATTAGTTGTCTTCCTGTGTGATCTTAACTAGTGACACTTTGTACGCAACCACTTGGTAAAGTGGTAAAGCTTCCTTGTGGTTGTATAGAAGGTTAGAAGTTTGAATCCGACGGACATCAAAATGTATATTATTGTGCACAATATTCAGAATTTGAACTCTGTTCTAGTGATTGGTGGGGGAGGATTAACCACAAACTTAGCTATATGCCTATCTTCAAAAAAATGGTGACTTTCAAGCTGTTGCTGTAGCCTGTAGGATGGTTGTATGATTACTCAATTTTGTCACACAACATCTCCACTCCACTGTAGAGCATTTGTGATTTGTACTCAGCACCATGTCCTTGTTTCTGGATTTTCTAGTTGACATCTTGTTTATGTTGACATCTTTTACCCTCTTTTGAACGACACAGTTTTCCAACTTGTATGGTCGTGTCGCATCCTTAACTTAATGTGCATTGTTTCTCCTTGTACTGTGTCACTACTTATTGTACAACCTACTTTTCCACCATTTGCATTATAAAAATTGTAGGCTTGTTTTTTGTCTCAAATTTTATTCTATTTGAGTTTTTGTCACTACATTGTCTTGAATATTGTTACTTTCCCTATGAAAATAAGGCAATCATTGTTTAATGTAAATGATAATTTATGGCATAAAAGAGAAATTATAGTATGGATTGAAAGACATTATAATGGCTAAAGGTAGGAAACTACACTACATACATGTTTAGCTCTTGGTAATAGCAAAGATTACGTTTTAAAGATGATGATCAAGATGGAATGTAGCCTTAGACACATAACTGTGGAATAAAGAAAATAGTGGGTTAGATAAAATACAGGAATTCAAGCATTTAACTTCTAACTCAAAGTGGATGGAAATGAATCTGCATCCCTCCACCATACAACAGTAATGGACATCTTAACTTCCAAGCCTATATCCTTCCTTTTTCTAATTTTTATTATCATAAAAGATGATCCTTCACAGCGAATCCAAGAGGTGCTGCAAACACATGCCAATCAGAAAGAAGAATGATACAACTATGACTTCTAATTTTTAATTCTTAACATTCAACGAACACCTGAAATTTTTTATTTTTATTTGTTCTGACTCAAGGACTTGTGGTAGAAGGCATGCATGTCTTTTTTGTAGTCATCCCAGAGGAAAGCCTCTGTGTCTCCGTGCAGGAATAAACTGCCCTTGTCCTTTGAAATCTTCTAATTCTAGAATTGTTAAATACTTATATGTATTTCTGGAACTGTAGAAGTGCAAAGGAATTTGGATTATCTGTTTCTGTATTCAACTATTCTTATTTGCTTTTGAGAAGACATGGTTACATTTATCTGTATCCAAGCAAAAAAAAAAAAAGGGATATGGATTTGCTTTATGTTGATTTATATGTTTTTTGAGAATATGGATCTCATTTCGTATCCATCAGATATTTGTATCATATTAATATCCACACTACATAAAACAGTAAAAAATATGTTTTTCGATACGATTGCTATATCTAAATTTTTTCCCCTTTTTTCTTTTTGTACTTGCAGTTTGTTACACTTTTGTGTCAAATAAATGTCAACTGTATGGCAATAGTATATGTGAAGTCATTTGGATGTGGGACAGTGAAGGATGTCAGGGATCATTCTGCTGTAGAAAATGGATTTACCTGCAATATGAAGCAGGTAAGTTCTTATCTTGTCTACCAATTTATCTTCTATTGTCAGATAGTTACCTTTTTTGTGAATCCTTGAAGAAAATTGATAGTGAAGTTTTCTCTTGGCTTCGTGATGCTCCTTTTGATTTGTGCTGTCATGTAGTTATTGATTTAGTTTTATTCAATTGATTCGAAATAAAAATTTGAAATTATTTTAGAATGTTGGTGTCAACTTTGTTGGCCGTGAAAAACTTCATGAACCATCGAAAACTTGATTTAAAGGTTAAAAGGATCCTAAAGAAAGCTGTAATTGCATATTGATGTTAAATGTGTTCTAGTTATATCTATGGTCGAGTTTTAAATATATTTTTTTTATTACTCATGCATTGATTCGACATGGTGTTCTTTGAACAAATGAATACAAAAATGTTTACAAAAAAAAAAATGAATAAAAAAATGGCATAAAATTGAAACGAAAAGGCCAAAGTTTTTGGCGGTCACTTTGAAAGACAGTTGGATCAACCTGCAACCAGCTTAAGTGATTTGTTTACCAATTGGAGAGGAGGATTTATTTCCTTTTTCATTTTCTTTTGAAGAATAGTAAGGATATTTCATTCATAGAATTAAATGTTTGTTTCGTGTAAGTCTACGATTCAACAAAAATAGGAAATGTCGGTGGAAATGTTGGTAGAAACACGGTAAATTTACAGAAGTTTATGGAAATAGTAAAAAATCTTTGAATTTTGATTTAAAACTTTAAGATAAGCTAAAGTAAGCAATAATTTACATCTTAGACTACTTAGATGAACTTCTTCAATATGTATCGCATTAAAATACAGTAGATAGATCTAATACAAATATCTTGAAGTATAAATAATACGTAAAAATATTTAATAAATATTTAAAAACAAAAGTATTCAGAAAAGTTATTTTATATATGCTTAATACTATGAAGAATGTCTTAGTAAATTATATGCGAACATAAACAAAAACATGAAATTACATGTAAAAACTTATGATCAAGTTTAATAAATTGAAGAGAGATGAAGAATTGCATGTAAAGATTTATACTTTAATGAGAAGGATGAGGGAAAAGAAGAGGAAAGGAGAGGAGCAATGGTTGGTGAGGAGAGGAAAGCAAGCAGTAAGCAACAACTACATTAAGGAGAGGAAAGTAAAACAAAAAATGCAGCAAGGAGCCAGTTTTCGTTCGTGTCGGTAGACTTAAAGCCTATGTTGACCAACATGGGCTCGACTGTGTGTAATTTTTACATTGAGTTGACCGACACAAGTTGATGTATTGACACAGATTGACATATACCACCGACAAATTGTATTTCCCGACTTATATACGTATATCATATCGGCCAACTTAGAAACCGACACACGTTGGTAAAATATTGCCGACACATGTCGATGTTTGACACTATGATTTCATTATATGTGAAAATCCAAAATAAGAACTGTACAACCCCTTAGAAACAAAGGACGAAAAAAAACAAAAAAACAACTATTCCAAAACCATCTCTCCTAAATCACACCAACATCTGTCCCACTTTTTAATTAAAGAACAACAACCATCAAATAAAGAAGAAATGAATACTGGTTCACTATCAAAAACCATTCTGTTTCTGAAAAGCCAAATACACAGTAAGCTTGAGGTATGATCTTCAATAGTTTCTTACGGGAGGCATTTACAGAGTTGCCATTTGCCTGCTGAAAGAATTCTAACATGTCCACAGCTCTCTTGAAACACAGATCCAGACTTAACTTCAAGCTCAATCTTCTCCAAAAATTGTTTATCAATCAACATTGGAAGAAAAGATGATCCAAACCATTGGCATCCTCACAGAGGATGCACCTCACATTCAAGTCAACCATCCATCTACGGAGTGTAGTTTTAGTTAATAACCGGGCCCAAGTGAATTCCCACGTAAAAAATCGAACTTTGAGAGGTGATTTGACTCCCCAAATCCATTCTTTAAAAGGGAACAAAGTTGCAGAAGTAACATCAGATCTACGGATCAGGAACCAATTCTCAGTGTCACGTTTCAAATTTTCTACAATAATTTAAAATAAATTAAATTATGGGAAAATTAAAATCAACAGTAAATATCTAACTACCAGGAACCTGTGTGTGCGGCTAGCAGACTCCAGACTATATGCATTACGCTAACTTTCTACATGTCTGCACATGCAAACCAAAAACACGAGGAAATACGTATGAGTGACAAAAGTCATCTAGTACGCACCTCAAGGAAAACCACAAAAAACAAAATTATAATCTATTTTTCTTTTAAATTCATTTCGCAAACTATTTTCTCAAAGCCTCATAAATCAGACCCGCACCGGTCAAAACCTCAACCAGAGCTCTACTAGTCCAAAGCCACAAGTAAAGGCCACTAATGGTCAAAACCACAAATAAGGAGTCGGGAAGCTCGACGTCAGGCAACCAAACTCTGGCCACATGCAGTCCACCGAGGAGCGACCACAGTGTTCTGCATTACCATAGTGTGCCACCCTGTTCAGGTGCTAATCACCGTCCCACGATTCTCTCACCTGTAGAACCTTCACCAAACCAACCCTCCTTGGGAAGGTTGTCTTGTCTCTCAGGACACTACCAGTTACGGGGCACGTGTCCCATCTGCACTTGCCATCACATGGTATGCCTCACGGCGTCCTCCACACACGGTACTCAGGAGGGAGTATCAAACCTCCACATCTGACAATACCCGAGTCTCAGTGCTCACAGCGACAGTAAGAGTATCATACCTCTCCATCATGCCACAAAACACCTCAACCAACGGACCACAACTTTAACCTCGAAACGACAGTCAAGGAGTCTCATACTTTCAGGATCCGACGCCCCTCAGCCTCAGGTATCTCGACTCCCGATTTCAACCAGGGAGTCGTGCCCGACCACCCGAGAATGTCGTTACATTCCCTGGTCCCGACAACACGGTCCCACACTGTCTCGGCCAACACACTGAAAACCAGGAAAATATTTTCCAAACAAGGTCAACTATTTCCTTGAAATCTATTTCCAAAATCATTTTCATATCCTTTGAAAATTCTTCCAAAACCTCGACAAAACGGCGCATCAGGTGTCCCAGGAGACCATCATTGACGGCCCACAGTCCCTCTCAAGGAGACAAAACACAGCAATCAAGAAAGTCCTCGGAAAACACATTTTATAAACTCATTTGGGCCCTGATTCGGCATACCAAAAATCAGGTTCGGTATGTCGAAATCTACTGATTCGGTCGATCGGGGTGATTCGACAGGTTGAATCGACCAGAGGACCAAACTGACAGAAAAACGTTATACCGAACGAAATCGGTATACCAAAATTCATTGATTTGGTATGCCATTTTCAATTCGGTATGCCGAATTCTACGAAATCAGAAAACAGTCCAAAACCTTACAGTCCGAAATCGCCTCAACTGGGACCTCCGATCGGACTCCCTAAATAAGTACCAAAAATCTTGCATAAAACATAAGATGTAGGCCCTCGAGTCTACTTAAAATCCAACAAGCAAAACTAAAATCCATTCACCATTCTTCAAGATATAAAATCGGAAAGGCAGAAGGGTCAAAACGACTTAAAATGCAACCACCGGAATAAATGTCCATAAATCCACCATAAATACACAATAAATCACAATAAATGCTAGGAAAGCAAATTTATCTAGATTTCATGCAATCCTAGTATTTCTACCAATTTCATGTTCTTTATTACATGAGGTGGAGATGCGCACCCGAAAATGCCTCCGGCGAGCTCCAACGCAACCACGGCCACAGGAGCATTTCACAGCCTTAAGGACGCTCCACCCAAGCTCTACGCACCGCCGCAGCCACTGCAGCCCTCCGTTTCACTCCCTCCCTCTCTCTGTGTCCGACGACACGCGAGAAGAAGGAACAGGGGATATGGGTGGAAGGAGAAGAAGAGGGGAAAGAGGAAGGAGGATTGGGTGGAGGGAAAGGAAGGGTGGGGAAGGAGATGTGCGCACCGGGGAGGAGAAGGAAAGAAGAAAAAGAAGAAGAAGGCGGTGATGAGCGGCGAGGAGTGCGGTGCGGCTTATAAAGTCGGTGCCCGCAGTAGCTGGGAACGTGCTCACTTGGCGTTTCAGCCACCAGCACACCGCACGAGCAGCCAACCACTCCGCTTAACCATCAGCCACAACCAACTGCCCACAAATGCAGGTCCTATAGGGAGCCCACACTTGGGCCCCACATGGACCCACACCTGGGCCCCACATGCACCGTGTTACAATGCACAGTGCCAAACCACACACAGGGACACGCAAATAGAAGTCGACCCACGAGGTCCAAGCCCAAAAGTACAAAACCACACAATGAGCATCGGAAAAATAACACTCGTCTAGGAATAAAATTCATAAAATGTAAATAATTATCAAATGAATTTTACGGGTGTTACATCCTAACCTCCTTAAAAGACGATTTCGCCTTCGAAATCACTAGGCAAAAATATACGGGTACTGGGCTAGGATGGCTTCCTCACTTTTTCACGTGGCCTCTTCAACTCTATAATGCCGCCACCGCACCAAGACCAGCAGAATCGCCTTGTTCCGCAGCATCTGCTCCTTACGGTCAACAATCTCGACGGCATCCTCCACAAAGGATAGATCTTCCTGAAGTCTTTCTGGCTGAACTGGGATCATATGAGAAACGTCAGCGAGACACTTTCTCAGCATGGAGACATGGAACACGTCGTGCACAAACGACATCTCTGGTTGTAGATCCAACCGATAAGTAATCTCACCGATCCTTTGGGTGATTTGGTACGGACCAATATAGCGAGGACTCAGCTTGTCATGCACATGTTCTGAGCATATCTTCCAGCATCTGGATAGTCTCCTTTGTCTGACCATCTGACTGAGGATGAAATGTCGTGCTATAGTTGAACACAGTGTCAAAGGCCTCCTGCAGAGTTCTTCAAAACCTTGAGGTGAACCTCGTGTCTCTGTTAGACACGATGGACACCGGAACACCATGCAGCCTTACCACTTCGGAGACATACAACTCTGCTAAGCGGTGCATCGGAAGCTTCACCTGAATGGCCAGGACGTGAGCAGATTTGGTTAGCCGATCCACGATCACCCACACAGTGTCGTTCTTCCTCTGAGTTTGCGGCAAATCAGTCACGAAGTCCATCGAGATGTGCTCCCACTTCCACACAGGAATATCCAACGGTTGTAAGGTCTCTCCAGGTCTCTGGTGCTCTGTTTTGACTAGCTGGCAGGTAGTACACCTCGCTACATGGTCAGTAACATTTCTCTTCATGCTAGGCAATCAAAAGTTCCACTTCAGGTCTCGGTACATCTTCGTACTACTATGGTGTATAGTGTACCTAGACCGATGCGCCTCATCCAACAACCTTTGCCTGACCTCCTTATGCTGGGGCACATATAGACTTATATCATACCTCAGCTTTCCATATACCCCAACAGAGAAATGAGGCTTTCCACTAGCCTCCAACTTCTCAAGCACAACCTGAACGAACGGATCCAGCTACTGACAGGCGATAATAAACTCTAACAGCTTCGGGCGAATAGACAAGTTGGCCACCCAGACACTAACCATTCCCCGAGCTTGTTGCTTCGGCCTGTAGCTCACCAGATCCTCCAACATTGTCCACTTTTTGACCATCAAGCTCGTTATCACGTGCGTACGCCGACTCAGGGCATCGGCGACCACGTTGGCCTTGCCAGGATGGTAGGAGAGGCTGAAATTATAGTCCTTCAAATATTCTACCCAACAGCGCTGCCTGAGGTCGAGGTTCCTCTGCGTGAAGATATATTTTAGGCTTTGATGATCGGTGAAGACCTCAAACTGCTCCCTATAGAGATAGTGTCGCCAGAGCTTGCGAGCGAATACTACTGCAGCCATCTCTAAATCGTGGGTCGGGTAGTTCTTCTCATAATCCTTCAGCTGACGCGAAGCATATGCGATGACATTGCCATGTTGCATCAGAACGCATCCTAACCCAACGCTGCTGGCATCACTATACACAGTGAAGCCACCACTTCCAGAAGGTAGAGTCACCACAGAGGCAGAAACCAGACGAGACTTCAGCTCTTGGAAACTCGCCTCACAATTTTGGTCCCAGTAAAAAGGAACACCATTCCTGGTCAACTCTGTCAAGGGCGCGGTTATGGAGGAGAAATCCCTGATAAACCTCCTATAATAGCTCGTCAGAACCAAGAAACTTCTGATTTCCGTCACAGTCCTGGGTCGCTCCCAACTACTCACTGCCTTCACTTTAGTAGGATCCACTCTGATGCCTTCTCCAGAAATCAAATGACCAAGGAACATGACTTCGCTCAGTCAGAACTCACACTTGGAGAATTTGGCATACAGTTGATGATGTCTCAGAGTATCCAAAACCGCCCTCATGTGCAAGACATGAGTCTCAACATCAGGAGAATAGATCAGCACGTTATCGACAAAAACTACAATGAATTGGTCTAGAAAAGGGTTGAAAATCCTGTTCATTAGATACATGAACGCAGTCGGTGCATTAGTCAAGTCGAAAGGCATAATCGTGAACTCGTAATGCCCATACCGCGTCCGTAAAGCAGCCTTCTGAATGTCTGGGTCTCGGATCCTCAACTGGTGATGCCCTGACCTTAGATCAATCTTCGAGAACACCGATGCAAACTGCAACTGGTCGAACAGGTCATCAATGTGGAGTAGGGGGTACTTGTTCTTCACTGTGATCTGGTTCAGCATCCGATAATCTATACACAGTTGGAGTGAACCATCCTTCTTACGAACGAATAAGACAGGCGCTCCCCACGAAGACACATTCGGTTTGATAAACCCGTTGTCCAGCAACTCCTGCAATTGACTCTTGAGCTTTTGCAATTCCGCTGGCATCATGCGATAAGGAGGCTTCGATAAAGCACCAGAACCGGGGATCAGATCGATCGAGAACTCTACTTCCCTGTGAGGTGGCATACCAGACAAATCGTCACGGAAAACATCGAGATATTCACACATCACAGAGATGTGAACACTCAACTCAGGAGAAGTGGAGGTAACTATATTGGTTAGATACCCCACGTAATCCCTGACTAAAGACTTATAAGCCTTCATAGCTGAAATGACAAGCTTAGGCTTATCCTGAGACTCACCTTGCACAAAGAAAGACTCATCCTCAGAAGACCCGAAATAAACTCTCCTTCAGGCACAGTCGATCAAAGCGGACTGTTACGCCAACCAATCCATGTCGAGTATCACATCGTACTTCTGCATGTCCATCACGATCAAGCTGGGGTCAAACTCTCTGTCATTCAGCGTCAAGTTGACAGACGGCAGATACCTCTATGCCAAACTGTGCTCCTCCAGCGGCGTCACCACGCTGAGATGAAAGGCCAGTCGAGCTGGTCTTTTTCCCAACTCCCCCGCAAAAGACTCAGAGATAAAGGAGAAAGAACTCCCTGAGTCAAACAACACTTTGACCATCCGACCAACCACAATAGAAGAACCTGATGGTCAAACAAAACAACACCACACATCCATTCAATCTGGCAGATGTCCAGCTTACAAGAGAGATTACAACATATTTTAGAGGATTACAGAACTAACTATTCATTTTTACCCTCAACCACATTTCTCGAAGACCCAACGCCTGGAGTTGCGATGGTGAACACCCGTTCCTTAGTCGGTTGCTGTGGTGCCAGTCGCAACCAATGCTCCTCTAGGCACACCATGCATTCCACCACCTATCTGCCTCACCATCCAGCAGGTAGGTCGCCAGTCGCAACCAATGCTCCTCTAGGCACACCATGCATTCCAACATATTCACCGCCTTCTCCAACCAGGCCTCGCTCTCCTCAGCATTGACCTTGTCCTTAAACGACGGTGGACGAAGCTTCGTGAATTGGTTCAGCCACGGGTCACCTGACGGTTCACTGGCACTATTCTTGCTGAAAGTGTGAGAGATCCCGTGTGCCAAGCTTTTTAGTTCCGCATGAACTACCTTCCATCCGCCTACGTCCTCTGGAGACTCGATGTCCTTGACAAGGGTCTTGCCCTTACGACCATTAGGAGACATCCTACCGGAGAAAGGCAAAGTACCTGCACCACAGACAAAGCAACAATCAGAAAATCATGCCGAGAATTCAAGTGCAGACTTTACTGTGCATGCAAAATCTATGGAGTCTCTAGACCGAACACCCTAGGTGTAGCATAAACCTAGTGGACCTGGAGCTCTGATACCAGATCTGTCACGTTCCAAATTTTCCACAATAATTTAAAATAAATTAAATTACAGGAAAATTAAAGCCAACAGTAAATACCTAACTACCAGGAACCTGTGTATGCGGTAGCAGACTCCAGACTACATGCATTATGCTAACTCTCTGCATGTCTGCACCTGTAAACCAAAAACATGAGGAAATACGTATGAGTGACAAAAGCCATCCAATATGCACATTAAGGATAACGACAGAAAACAAAATTGTAATCTATTTTCCTTTTAAATTCATTTTGTAAACTATTTTCCTAAAATCTCATAAACCAAGTCCACATCGGTCAAAACTTTAATCGGGACTTTACTAGCCTAAAGCCACAAGCAAAGGCCCTCAATGGTCAAAACCACACACAGTGAGTCGGGAAGTCCGGCGCCAGGCAACCAAACTTTGGCCATACGCAGTCCACCGAGGAGCCACCACGACTTTCTGCACTGCCACGGTGTGCCACCCTGTGCAGGAGCCAACCACCGTCCCGCGATTCTCTCACCTGGAAAACCCTTACCAAAGCAACCCCCCTTGGGAAGGTTGTCCTATCTCTCATGACGTTACCAGCTACGGGGCACGTGTCCCACAGTCAAAGAGTCTCATATCTCCAGGACTCGACGTCCCTCAGCCTCAGGTATCTTGGCCCCCGACCTCAACCATGGAGTCGTACCCGACTATCGGAGAATGTCGTCACATTCCTTAGTCCCGACGACATGGTCCCACACTGTCTCGTCCCGCACACAGAAAACTAGGAAAATATTTTCCAAACCAGGTTAACTATTTTCTTTGAAATCCATTTCCAAAATCATTTTCATATCCTTTGAAAATTCTACCAAAACTTCAGCAAAACGGCACATCAGGTGTCCCAAGAGACCACCACTGACGGCCCACAGTCCCACTCATGGGGCAAAACACAGCAATCAAGAAAGTCCTCGGAAAACACATTTTATAAACTCATTTGGGCATTGATTCGGCATGCCGAAAATTAGGTTTGGTATGCCGAAATCTACTGATTCAGTCGATCGGGGTGATTCGGTAGGTTGAATCGACCAGAGGACCAAACTGACAGAAAAACGGTATACCGAACGAAAACGGTCCAAAACCTTACAGTCTGAAATCGCCCCAACTGGGATCTTTGATCGGATTTCTTAAACAAGTATTAAAAATCTTGCATAAAACATAAGATGTAGACCCTCGAGTCTACTCAAAATTCAACAAACAAAACTAAAATCCATTCACCATGTCTCAAGATATAAAATCGGAAAGACAGAAAGGTCAAAACGACTCAAAATGCAACCACCGGCATAAATACCCATAAATCCACCATAAATACACAATAAATGCTAGGAATGCAAATTTATCTAGATTTCATGCAATCCTAGCATTTCTATCAATTTCATGTTCTTTATTACATGATGTGGAGATGCGTACCCGAAAATGCCTTCGGCGAGCTCCGACGATCTCCAGCGAGCTTCGGCGCAACCAAGGCCACGGGAGCACTCCACAGCCTCGAGGACACTCAACCCAAGCTCCACGCACCGTCGCAGCCACTGCAGCCCTCCGTTTCATTCCCTCCCTCTCTCTCTGTCTGACGACGCGTGAGAAGAAGGAACATGGGATATGGGTGGAAGGAGAAGAAGAGGGGAAAGAGGAAGGAGGAGTGGGGAAGAAGGAAAAGAAGGGTGGGGAAGGAGATGTGCGCGTCGGGGAGGAGAAAGAAAGAAGAAAAAGAAGAAGAAGGCAGTGATGAACGGCGAGGAGTGCAGTGCGGCTTATAAAACCTGTGTCCACAGTAGCTGGCAATGTGCTCACCTGCGCGTCTTAGCCACCGACACACCGCACGAGCAACCAACCACTCTGCTCAACCACCAGTCACAACCAACAGTCCATAAATGTGGGCCCCACGGGGACCCCATACCTGGGCCCCACACTGACTCACACCCGGGTCCCACATGCACAGTGCCACAATGCACAGTATCAAACCACGCATAGTGTTGTAAATAGAAGCCGGCCCACGAGGTCCAAGCTCAAAAGCACAAAACTACACAACGGACCTCGGAACAGTAACACCTGTCCAGGAATAAAATTCATAAAATGTAAATAATTACAAAATAAATTTTACGAGTGTTACACTCAACCTTTACCATATATCCACTCCTAGCAGAAGAACACAACCATTGATCCATTCCCACAGAAGGTCTGGGAGCCCCTGCCAAGCAAAGTAGCAAATCAGTAGAGGAAAGAATGTCTTCATCTCATAGCTGCCAGCGGATGGTTGGGTTCCAACTCCCTTCTCCTGCTGCACTGTCATAGTTCATCTCCACTGTTGCATGAGGATCTTGAGCTATTCTGAACAGTCATGAGATATCCAAAGCCAATGATCTATCACCCTTCCAATGTTCAGTCCAAAAAAGTGTTTCCAAGCTTCTTCTCAAGACTCTTGAAAGAGGAGGAAAGGTAGTAGACGCTTCCTTCACACTTATCCAGAAAAAAGAAAGCCTTCTATGTGTAGCCACAGTAAAGACTTAAAGAAAGAGCTGGCACCATCATGTGTCCCTTTTTTTCTTGAATTCAGTAGTTGATTAAGATAAAACTGGATGTGAGTACACATGGCAGAGTACAAAGTTCAAGCAGTTCAGTCGAAGCTGATCTTCGGCCAGATGACAGCAACAAGGAAAATAACAACTAAGCTTGATATAAAGGCAGCAAACAGAGTGGCTGCCAAAGAAACATCTAATCATCCAAGAGATCATCTTCCTCCAGATTGAAGTCCAGAGCAGGTCCAGCAACCAAATTCGTGGTGGTGGAAAGTGAGCTTGAATCAGCAGCACTGGGAGCATCTCCATCGGCAACCGATCCCTGTTTCCAAACATTGCTGTGGTGTAATTCCGATATGGCTCGGGCCTTTTTGAAGTTATTGGAGGAGACTAATCTACTTTCACCTGCAGGAATAGCTTCAACCCAATCTGCTGCCAAAACACAAATAGAGAGCACACGATCAAACCAGTTAGAAGAAGAATGGCGAAAGATCAGATTATTTCTAGCGATCCAAATTGTCCACAGAGCAGCGTGAACAAACATGAACCAGGCTGTCGTTGGAATTAAGTTACCACCATTAAACAGAACAAAAGTTTCAAATATTCAAAACAAAACTACAACAAAAGAATAAATGGGCACAATCCTCATCTGCACTGTTACAGAAAGAGCAGTGCACAGAAACCCCCAGGCCTCTTTTAGCTAAGTTGACTTTTGAAAGAAGCTTATTATATGGGAGTAGCCAAGAGAAAAGCTTAATTTTGCTGGGAATTCTAGCTTTCCAAATACTGCGAAAGTGAAGGACCTTGGTCCACCATCGTTACAGAATTCATATAAGCTTTTTACAGTGAATAGATTGGATGAGTGGAAGTCCAAAGTAGAGAGTCAGAATCAGAAGAGAGTTGAGCTTGGAGAACTAAATGAAGGATGTGGTCTAAGCCTGATTGGGAGAAATTTATATTAAAATTAAACAAGTTATGGGGAGAGCTTCTAGCAATCTGGCAGAAGTGAGCAGTGGAACAAAGCTTATTTATTAATGCCAATGACAGTGCTTTTATGAAAGTTTATTTTCGTTCCTGAAATCAGCTCAAAATTCTGTAACAAAAACTTCCACCTGATCTCCTGAGCAAGAAATTTATATTAAAATTAAACAAATTATGGGGAGAGCTTCTAGCAATCTAGCAGAAGTCAGCAATGGAACAAAGCTTATTTATTAATGCCAATGACGGTTCTTTTATGAAAGTTTATTTTCATTCTTGAAATCAACTCAAAATTCTGTAACAAAACTTCCACCTGATCTCCTGAGCAAAATAATAAAGTATCATCGGAGTATTGAAGGTGGGAGATGGCAATACGCCATCACTTCTATTTACCAATTCCCATCCTTTGATCCATCCAGTTTCCTTTTCCTTCTTGCACATTTTAGACAAAACATTTACAGCCAGATTAAAGAGCAATGGTGAAAGTGGGTCCCCTTGATGGAAACCTTTTTCAAACGGGAAAAATCCTGAAGTTGAGCCATTAACAAGCACTGAACCTCTACCAGTAGATATAGCATTTTTAATCCACTTGATCCACTGAGCTGGGAAACCATGACACTCCAAACACTTCCATAAAAACTTTCAATCCATTTTATCAAAGTTTTCTTAAAATCCAATTTACACAACACTGTAAGGGTTGGCCTCGGATGTAGCGGCCATGAAGAGGAGCGTCGGTTGAGACGCGGCGGAAGTTGGACTGGCAGCGAGAGCCGAGGAGTCGGCGTCGACGATTGGGGAGGAAGCGTCCTTCCAGAAGGGTACCTTGAAGTCTATAAATTAGAGGCTCGATTCCAGGTGGTGGACAAGAGTTGAGGGAGGTCGCCAGAGCAAGGAGGAGATCATCGGAGAGGTATGCATGTAGGGTTGATACTATTTTTGAGTTTTTTTTTAATCTCTATGTTTGGGTTCTCTCTCTGGTGGTTTGGGTTCAGAAGAGGATGAAGAGGAAGAAGATGAACAGTAAAATGGTTGGAATGGTTGAAGAGAGAAAAAAAAAAGAATAGTATCTTGTGCGTGAAGAGTGAAAGTGTGGTCTTTTTGCAATCTTTCATTAAGTTATTAGGATATGATATGACATTTTTGATTTAGATAGTATATTTCCTTTTATTTACAAAAACAACCATGATGATTTAATATTAATAGAGTGACTCAGAATCTTGATTTCTTTGTTACTTTTCCTCAGATTGCATATAAATCCTTGAGTTTTTGCAAAATCATGTGGAATGAAAACTAAAGATAAAAATGAGGGAAATTTGTGATTTATGAATTAAGTTTTGAGATTTTATAGTTTAATCCACATATTGCATGTTTGAAGTTAGGTAATGGTAAAATTGCATTTAAACTCCTAAAAATCCATGATTTGAAGATTTTCCAAATATATATTGGATTGTGTTTGGATAGCATGGAGGGAGATCAAGAAACTTTAACTTATGCTTAGATATTGGAAATTTTGCAGTTTTTGTTTAAGTATTGCATATTACTAGGAAGTCTTTACCTTAAATTGGCATATATCATATTTATTTTCTTTCATTGTATTTAGATCCTAGATAGAGTCGTATTGATTCTAAATTAATTATTTATTCAATGTAGCTAGGATTTTAATGTTTTATTTTAAGACTTAAGAAATTTCATAAGTCACCTTATACGTTTTAGTATTATACCACTAAGGAAAATTTTGCACTCCAGTCCTTCCCTTTTTAAGGAATTAAAGATTAGTCCAAATTAATGAAAGTGATAAAATGTATAAGCCTCTTACACAGGAATATGAGAGAAAGAACAGAGTCTTGCCATATACTTTTCAAAGTAATGACCCTAAAGGGGGATGCACGAACTTGACGAGGTTTAGTGTTGGATCCTATGCAGATATAGTGGCAACGATAAGACTATAAGACTCAGATCTGATGTCTATTGACTGATACAGGTTGGTATACGAGATCTTCATTAATAATCAAAGTGTGAAATAGAATATGTAATAACTGGAATGAGGATGGGTTGTATACCAACTGGAAGACCGCGTTATGCTGGCGGTGGGTGGTTCAAAGGATCCAGTAAAGGATTGAAAGAAAATAAAAGTGAAAACATAGAAATTTGACCATTGTACTTTAAATTTGACTAGGATCCACATGTATACTGAGTTTTCTTAAACTCATTTCGTGTTGTTTACTGTAGGTAATTAGAAGCATTCTTGAGGTCTTGCTTAGCATAGCTTGGGTCAACCTCATACACATGGGACCCAGGATATCATAGTTTAGTATCTTCTTCTTTATTATCATGTAATAACTTTGTAATGAACTGAGTTCAGCAATAATATAGATATTTTGTCTTAACCTTGTTGTTCTCTCGTATCTGTTTGTAATGTTCACGCATTTATGGAACCGATATTATGGCTTCCGCTAGCCATGTGGGTGTGGACATTACAAACACACCTAAGGCACTCCTTTTGAGATCATGAATACATTGTTGTGCCATCACAAAACTTTCAATTTCTTCCTTTCATAAAAGCATATTGCTCCTTTGACAAAAGGGCCCCAACCACTCTCTTAAGCTGGTTTGTAAGAACCTTGGTGACAATCTTCATAATGCAATTCAATAATCCTTTAGGATGGAAATCTCCTACATCCTCTGCCCCCATCATCTTAGGAATGAGAAACATAAAGAACGAATTATGAGCTTCCCTTCCATATCCTTTCTCCCAGAAAGTATCTATCATCAACATGACATTCTCCTTTACCAAATCCCAATGGTATGAAAGAATAAATTGGGGAAGTCATATGGACCAGGTGCCTTGTAATGTTCACACATGCGTAGATTAATGGAAGTAATAATAGAGGCTTCGTATATGTTTGAACATTATAAACAGACAACAGAGAATAATTAAAGTAATATTATACTTATTACATTTCTTAATTTGTTTTTTACATTGCTATTACATGATTTGAAAAGGAACTTATAGTAAAATAATGTTCTTCTAGGTCTCATGTGATAAGGTTGGGTCATACTATGCATTATGCAAGTCCAAGGTTATACATCTTTATAACCTATGATTACCTATAATAATCAATAACATAATGTCAATTTAAGAAAATTCAGTATGCAAGTAGAATTCTAACTTAACACCGATTTAGACAAACTTACAATAAATTCTATGTTTTCACTTTCTTTTCCTTTTAGTATTTTAGTGAATCCATTGGACCACACACTGCTGACATCACGTAGTTTTCCTCTTGGCATACAATCCATTCTTACTTTCATTATTATATTTTCAATTACACACTAATTTATTAGTGATGACTTTATATACCAATCTATGTTAATCAGTAGACATTAGATTTGAGTCTTGTGGTCTTATCGTTGCCACGAAATTTTCAAACACTAAGTCTTGTCAGGCCAGTATATTCTTTCTTGGGATCATTATCCGAAGAGTTATATGTCAAGACTTTGTTCCCTCTGTCGCACGTCTTATCTTGAAAGATACATTATTTATCTTTTTCACTTGAAAGGACCAATCTTTAATTCTTCACTAGTCTAAAGGTTTGATTGTAAAATTTCATTCTAACTTAATAACATAAATGTAAGGTTTCTTATGTAATTTTTCCTTAAATTTTTGTTTACAGGATGTGGCAATAGTTCAACATAAAAAAGAAAGTTTCAAATTATTGTTCAAAAATAATATACTACGTTTCATGATCTGGAAATATAGCTTTAGTTCTTGGGTTGATTTGTAATTTTTCCTACAAAGAGAGAATTTAAATGTAAATTCCAGATTATCCAACAAATATCTAAAACTTTGAAATAATTCAATCTATAACCTTTTAGGGATCTAGATGCAATTATAATAAATAGTCTAGAAAGATAAAACATTAAGCATTTAATATGAGGACCTGTTTGAAAATATGCAAAACTTGAATCATTATTTGCAAAATGTCCATCATCTTCAACCTTAAAACATACGTACTGTTCCCATCCCAACCTAAAATGCAATCCAACAAAATAAGTCAACATTACTCATCAATCATCTCTTGTAATCACTATTCATTTATTTTTAATTCAATCAAGCATCCATTGTTTATCTTCTACTGCAACTAATGCCATAGTAATCCAATTGAAGCCATCAAAATTCGTTCAATCCATTGCATACCTTACTCTGACGATCGATTCTTTACTCAGACGTGCCTTTTAATCAAGCGACGGGCCTTTTTGCCAAGTTCGATGATGCATAGTCGACGGCGACGGTTCTCCTTCTCTCTCTGTAGGCTGTGGCGACTAACGGGGTTGAGACCATTTTATAGTCCATCGACTTACCTTGCTCCATTAACGTTGTGGAGCACCCAAGAGTCCTCCAACGCTCGCCGACGTCTTAGGTACCTTAAACACTTGCCATTGCTTTTGCTACCTGTGATCATGTTGGTGGAACCCTGTACGACTCTCCTAGGTGCGTGGAAGCATACGAGTAGTCCCGATAAGGTCATGGCGAATATGGTGAATTCAGAGAAGAAGACTGGGCTTGGAAACATCAAGGAAAGATAAGAAAAGGATAAGAAAAGAAGTCGTTACTTAGTCTTTTATTGGAAAGACGAGGAAAACCAAACATAAAAGAAAAAAATCAAAAGAAACCCAAGCGAAGAAAACATATGCATGCTCCGTGCCTAATAAATGTAGTGCACAAATCAATGCGGGCTAGAGGGGGTAAGGATTCTTGTTACGCATGGGGAAAGGGGTTAAGCACTCCCATACGCCTGAAGAAATCCGTCTTTCTAGGTTTTTTGTTTTCTAATGGTCTATTGGGTGTATGTTTGTCTACTTTGAATGCACATGCTAAAGATGACTATGGAAACATGCCAAATCAAAGAAAAGAAATGAATAAAAGAAAAAAAAAAGATAATCTGAGGGACAATGTAAGCATTGAAAATGCCACTTTACTGTATACCCGTAAGCGATGAGGAAAATTGTGAAAATAGAGAATACTCACCTTTTTCTTTCTAATCCATAGTTGGGATTTTTTGAAGTTTTTCTCTCTCTTTTCTCTTATTTCTAGGGTTGTTAGATGTGATTATGGTTAATTATAGGTTGTTAGAAGTTGTTAGAAGTTGTTATAGGTTGTTATGATGAAAGTGGGAAGTAATTAGGTTTGTTTTGGTGGTTACAATTTGTTATAGGTTGTTATGGTGAAGTGGGAAGTGGTTAGGGTTTGTTTAGGTGGTTAGAGGTTGTTATATGTTGTTATGGTGGAATGAGAAGTGGTTAGGTTGTTAAGGTTTGAAATTAGGATTTAGGGTTTGACTTAGGATTTAATGTTTGATTTAGGGTTTAGGTTTTGATTTAAGTTTTAGGGTTTCATTTAGGATTTAGGGTTTGGATTAGGCTTAAGGTTTGATTTAGGGTTTAGGGTTTGATTAGGATTTTGGATTGACTTAGGATTTTAATGAGGGTTTTGATTAATTTTAGATTTTAGACTTGATTTAGGTTGGCTTTAGGGTTTTAGGGTTTTAACCTAAGGTTTTGGATTGGACCTTGGATTTCGAATTTGATTTAAGTAGGTTTTAGGGTCTTGAGTTAATTTTAGGGTTTTGAGTTTGTTTTAGAGTTTTGAACTAAGTTTTGGTTAGATTTAGGGTTTAGTGCTAGGGTTTAGGGTTTAAGATTGGTTTTAGGGTTTGATTTAAGGTCTAGGGTTCTGAATTAGGCTTTGAATTAATTTTGAGGTTTTGAATCAATTCTGGGGTTTTGGATTAAGTTTTGAGTTAAGTTTAGGATTTTGAATTTGATTTTGGTTAGTTTTAGGGTTTAAGGTCCCATTGCAAGCATATAGGGTATCTACACTACCTCTAATGCTCGTCGCCTTTGCTTC
>JAMKQA010003473.1:0-23069 GCA_024699735.1 Posidonia australis
ATGGACGTCGATGTTGGAGCATTTCAAGCGTCTCCCTGGCTTCCTAAAGGAATTCCTGCTGCACTACACACCGTTCGGGAGTCTCTTGCGCTTCTGAGCTATTCACGGGCATTATGACTTTTTTCGGGCCCTCGCGGAGCGATGGCGACACGAGACCCACACCTTCCATCTTCCCTTCGGTGAGATGACGATCCTGCCGGAGCACTAGGCGCTGTTGACAGGCTTCTGCTTTGGGAAAGAGCCTGTAGTTGACAAGGCCACCTTGGGAGTTGCCAAGGTTACTGAACTCCTAGGCTACAAGTTTCCACCGCTGACCTGGTTTGCACACTACCTCCGCTACAATTGGATCATAGAGTGGAACCTGTTTTGGCCAGATCCAGCACTAGGATGGAGGGAGGCGGAGTTCGTTCTTTACCACTTCCTGATGGAGCTAATGGCCCTCATTTTCTACGACACCTCTGGGTACTGTGTCTCGACGGACTGGCTGATATACCTCACCGACCTGGATCACCTGGACCGGTATGACTGGGGCGGCGCCAGTTATACTTACATGCTCTACGGCCTGGACAGCGTCATAAAGAGCAATCAACGATCCCACGTGGGCCTCTACCCGCTGTTGATGGTAATCTCTTATGTTATCTTCTTTAGTTCAAGCAGTATGACTATACCTTGACCTGCTTTTCTGTATCTGCAGTACTGGTGGATGGAGCATTGCATGCGAGGGCACTATTTCTTCCGTCTCTAACCCAGACTCCTCTTGCTCCCACGGTAGTGGTGCGAGCCAAACCATCGTACGACAGTAGGGGTATACAGTTATGAATCTTACCGCTATCTTCTGGACCTCTTGTCAATTCATGATGTGAGCTACAAACCATGCACTTGCTTACTGTTTTCTCTACTTTTTGATATCCTGCTGGACTTGTATTCTATTTTGCCTTGTACAGGTCGAGCTGAGACCATTTGAGTGGTACACTGGGCTAGACTAGGACCCTTAGAACTCCGCCCAGACCTATCGCCGGAAGTAGATGAAATTATTTTGCTTCAAAAAATCCGCCTTCTACCTACCTGGCTGGGTTTGCCATCAATTCACTCCAAAGTTTGGTATTCCGCTTCCACCCCCTGCTGAGATGATGCCCCGGGCCACTACCTGTGTGCGGGCTCGCTCCATTGCGGTAGAGATCATGATCGATTGAAGCCAGTACATCCTCCATTCCGTTAGCTACGACGAGTACCAAGAGTGGTACGGGTGCGCCTGCAAGCCATACCTCTTCGAGGAGGACCTTCGGGAACAACAGTGGGAAATGTGGTTCTTGGAGAACTGGGCTAAGGTAAGTCCTGCTTACTGCTTGTGGCATAAACTGACTTCATGATTCCTGTTGTTCTGACATAATTGGTTGCTGTTGTTTCAGCGGTTCGAAGGCAGACTGAGCAACTTCTACGCTCAAATGCAATGGGCCAAGGTAATGAATTCTCCCTTTTTGTTTTAATTCTTAACTGCTCATATCTGATTATGCTGACAACACTATCCTCATCTGTAACAGGCCCAACGAGAAGCCCGCGGGGAGGTAAGTACTTTCCTTGTTTTGTGTCTACCACACTCTACAAACATTCAGGACTGACCCTCTTATTATAGGGATACCAGCTAGAGGACGTCATCCTCGGGAGTAGTAGTGACGAGGCCGACGCTGACCTTAAGGAGGATGCTTCTGCCACAGGAGATCTGATGGGCGCTTCCACTTCTGCACCCTCCCGTGCTCGTGCGGCCTCAGTTGCAACTACCCGACATCTCTGGCGTAAAGGCGTGGGCCACTCCGCTCGTGCTTCCAAGGGTAGGAACCAGATGAGAGTGAGGACGAGGCTTGGGATTAGTCTGCCTAATTAACTTGTATCTCTGTGTTATATCTGTAAACACCTTTGACTGTAAACTTGGATTCTGTAAACTTGAGTTATTTCTTTAAGTGACTATTCTTGAATGAGTGCTTTTTGAATTGCCTGCCATTAGTTTTGTAGCTTGAATGTGTTTATGTATGTGGCTGGGCTTCAATACCTTTGTGCCAGTTAGGCGGACTCTCAAAACAGTAGTGGCTTGGTTGACGAGTCCTGTGACATACGCACATGTGGCCCGTGCACCTCAACAGCGTAGCCCAGATGAAGGTCTGAATCCCTAATGGACATGTGCATATGAAACGCACTTCTCATCCGTGCCTCTGTCGAAAAGACCAAATTCCCTAGTGGATACACGTAGGTGGCACGTGCTTCTCATCTGTGCCTCTATCACAGGGCCTAAATCCCCTAATCAACACGTGCATGTCCAACGCGCAACCGTGACGTGCATGACCTCTGACACAATCACAGGTTGCCGTCCTATGGCTGCTCACGGGCCCTTCTCCCTCCTTTAAAGCTGGCACTGGCTGAATGAGGGGGACGCATCTCTCACACTCCCTTTGGCCCAGGCTCCTCCTTGGTTTGTCCCCTCTCCCACCGACGACGTCTCCTCCTTCTCCAGCGACGCCTACTCCTTCTCCAACGACGCCTCCTCCGCCGTTTCTTCTTCCATCAGTGGCTAGGGCTTTGCTTCACCAGGCTTCTCCCCTCCAGTGGCTGGTGCTCTGCTCTTAGGTGGCATGGTAAGGCTTCCATGGCAAGGTGGGGAAGGTTGCAAGTCGTGGGTCCTTGACATGGTTTCTTTGTGGACTTTCCAGGGTTTCCTAACATTGGTTACTCCTCCCCACTGCTCGGATGTGTTGAGGTGCTGGATTGGCATGCTTTCTGACAACGACCGGGAGAAATTGCGGTGTTGGGGAATCTCTGGGCGTCTCTTGAAGATTAGGGATATCGAGGTGAACTGATATCTCCTAATTGTTGTGTCTAGATTCCGAAAATCGGCCCACCATGTGTTCCGGTTTGGTTGTGAGGAACTGACTGTCACACTAGAAGAAACCAGGCGGATCTGCGGCTTGTCATGACTACTAGGGCCTCCGGTCTTCATGCATCAGGACGGGTATGCATCTGTCCTTTCTCAGCTAACTGGCTTGGACACTGCAGAATGCGGGAGGCACTTAATATGTACAAATGACTCCAAACCCATGCTGCACTTGGACTTCCTTGATGCAGTGGTCATGAGGCGCTCTGTGCTGGGCGATGACCTCTGGTTGCGCGGCTTCATTCTCCGTTTTCTTGGGGAACTCATATTCAGTCATGGCCGGATGACCGTAGCGATCGAGGTAGCTGAAATCGCTTTGGCAGTGATGAGCAAACAAATAGATCTGGCTCCCCTAATCTTGGCAGAGACTTACCGGGGCCTAGACCGTGCTTTGCACCGGTGTTGCCACTTCTACAGTTGTGGAGCATTAGTGTAGGTAACCATGAATTCTACTACGATTGGCATATCTATGTACTGACTTAATGTTTGGATAGGTGTGGTTGGTGGCTCACATAGGAGTCAAGGTCTTGTGCCCCTAAAGACCAGCATTTAAGGCCTACCTCCAGAGCGGGCATTCTCGGACCATCTCTAGAGTATGAGAGTTCTATGAAAAGCTGGAGGGGCTGTCCGGGTGTCTGATCACCTGGCGGATTGTCCCATCAACCACAGAGCCTTTCACTGCATTCTTCAATGATAATACATGAGGGTGGTCATTCTTCCCAACCTGACTAGAGGGGTGGAGTATCACCCTACTCGTGTCCTGTGTCAATTTGGTTTCCGCCAGGATGCTTTTGAACAAACTCCCATGCCTACTTTCTTCCGGCTGTATTCCCAGAATTCCACTGCCATGACTGCTGAGCTGGCTCGTCTGCTACGAATCGACGTGAGCTCTAGTGATCTGACTCTGGTGGGAGGCACAGGCTATTCTAAGGCATATAGGGCATATACACAGGTGGACTGGCCAATCAGCAAATTAGCTCCTGGCGCTCCTCTGTTCAACAATGCTAGCAGCTCGAAGAAGCCCCAAACTAGAGGGAAATGCTGATTTGAGCATATGTAGCGCATTTCTGTAATTTCTTCCAATGATTGTACTCTTGAACTTGAATTTGAATGAAGAATACATGCTCTTTCACTGTGTACCCTTTCATTTCCTTCTGTGACCAACTTCTTTGAATAGCTCCTTTGTATCATTGGGACTGGCCAAAACTTCTACTCCTTTGAGGACATAGTTTGGATACATTTTCGTGACTTGCCAAGTCCGACCTCTACGTGGGTATGCGGAGGGTACATTCTGCTGCAAGTTGGCCACTGGTGCCCCTATCAAAAACGCGCATGTTCTGCGTGCAGCTTCCACGAGGCTCCCGGATGTGAGTACAATGAGAGCGGTCCTGGGCTCAATGATCTGCCTCTGTCCATTCTTCCTACCAACCTTCTGTGTGGAGCCACCGCTTTGTACCGAATACTTGGCCTTAAACACCTAGTAAAGCGTCCTCCTGCCAAAATGCAGCTGACATGCCCCTGGCTGTGGAGGCTCTACTAAAGTCAACCAAGTGGAAAGCTGACATGCCCCTAGCTAGAGGTGGAGCACCGATGACAGCCAAGAAGGCAACTGACATGCCCCTAGTCGATGACTGAGCAAAGTCCTATCCCGTGATAAGGTGATGGGGAAGTAATGCAGATGCAGATGCATGAGTTGTGCTTACTTAGTTATGCTAGACCCTCAGCATTAGGAAAGCTTTGATGTCTACCAGAAAGGGAATGGGCGGATCCTGTTACCTGAAGGACTCTATTTGGATCTCTAGCTGACAGGTGGCACTCTAGGTGGCGGGGCGGTCGTGCTAGGATAGTGAATACTGAAATGACGGATAACTGGGTGGTAAGTGTTTAAATGGTGATGAGGTTAGGACTTTGCATCAAACTCTCCAGGTCCCACACCTACTCTTTTACATTATCAACTTTTATTTTGCCCCCTCATAGGTGTGTGGGCTCACTCTACTCCTGTCGGAGGTAATGAACGCCAAGGTGGGAGGCTCTTACTAAGAAGGGGGGCTAGTCCTACAATGGCGTGGTGGCTCAAGCGTATGCCTCAACTCCTCCCTGGGGTATAGTAGGGGTAAAGTCGGCTCACACACCTCTCTCTAGGGCTAACTTCTATCTTCGACTTCTGTCTTCTCATTTCTTTTGTGCCATCTTTGCATTATGATTTTTCTTGCTCACTCTCGCTCACACCCTAGAATTTTATCTCCCTCTTGGAGGTGTGGTCCCTCAGATAGTTTGAAAACTTTGTCCTGCTCACAATGGGGGGTAGCTCCCTCACTCGCTAGACAATCCAAATAGAAATCTTCAGGAGGTGAGAACCTTTTTCCCAAAGTAGGCTAAGCTTTTTCGATTTCATCGTCGAGCAAAAATGTAGATGGTGCATGTGCATGTATGCTAATACAAGAATCCAAAACATGAATGCTGAGTGCAGGTGTTGCACGAATATGTGCTATAATAACTAGGTGTGAGTACAATGAGACAGAATGAACAGATGCCAGGATGCAGATTGCAAATGCAGAATGCAATGATACAGGGTGTTCGTATTCAAAGGGGGACTTTGCTCAGCATCGGGACGCAGTCACTGGTAGTACTTCTTCAAGTAGCATGTATTGATTGGCTCAGACTGCTCAATGTGGTCCATGTCCTCCAGGATCACAGCTCCTGAGAGAGAAAACCTGCTTGACGATGAAGGGTCCTCGCAAATTGGATCGAAACTTTCCATGGGCATCGGGCAGGTGGATTGCTCGCAAAACCAAATCACCGGGCGCTAGGCTTCTAGGTCGGACCTTCTTCTGATAAGACCTGGCCATGCTTTTCTGGTAACACTGAGCGTGGTGCAAGGCCTGCAATCTGCACTCGTCTATAAGGTTTAGCTGTATGCACTGATCTTTGACCCATTCTGCCTCCTCTAGCTCTGCTTCCCTCAAGATCCTGAGTGACGGAATCTCTACTTCAATGGGGAGAACTGTCTTCATTCCATAGACCAAGGAGTATGGGGTTGCCCCCATAGAAGTTTGGATGGATGTCCTGTAGGCCCATAATGCATAGGGGAGCTGATCATGCCAATCCCGGTGAGTCTCTGCTATCTTTTTCAGGATCTTGGTAAGGTTCTTGTTGGCGGACTCCACAGCGCCGTTCATCTGTGGGCGATACGGGGAGGATCTATGATGCTTGATGTGAAGGCTCTGCAAAATATCTTCCACCCTCTTGGCTACAAAGTTCTTCCCATTGTCTGACATGAGGGTGTGGGGAACTCCGTACCGGGCTACAATATTATTCCGAATAAACTTCTCCGTAGCCACGGTGGTGACCGCCTTGTAGGAAGCTGCTTCTACCCACTTGGTAAAATAGCCAATTGCTACCATGATAAAGCAATGTCCATTGGAGGCTACTGGATGAATGGCTCCAATGACTGTCAATACCCCATGTTGACAAGGATCAAGGCACAGACATATTATGTAGCTGATAAGGAGGAGCATGGATTAAGTTGTCGTGGACTTGGCAGTTGTGGCACCTTCAGACGAACTGATAGTAGTCTGCTTCCATGGTTGACCAGTAGTAGCCTTGCAACATGATCTTCTTGGCCAACAAGATCCCATTCATATGCAGGCCACACACTCCGGCATGAATCTGTAGCATCAAGGTATCGGCCTCCTTCTGGTCTACGGACCTCAACAGCATTTGGTTGTAGGATCTTCTGTATAAACGGCCACCCCCAAGGACAAACTTTGATGCAAGTCACTGAATAGTCTTTCTGTCGATGGCAGGGGTATCAGGCGGGCGGTTCCCAGTTTGTAAGAAAACCTTAATGTCGTGGTACCAGGGGAGCTCTTCAAGTGGATGGGTCTCTTCGATGCTCTTGCAATACACAAGGTAGTCCACTCGGGTTATCGATACGTCCACCACGTGATCATCCGATATGGACACCCACAACACCAAAGTTGCCAATGCGTCTGCATATGCATTCCTGACCCTATTCATGAAGGAGAAGGAAATGTCCTCGAATTCTGTCATGAGCTTCAGGAGATATGAGTGGTATGGCACCAGCTTCGGTCTTTTGTCTTCCAACTCCTGTTCACCTGGGATATAATCAGCAAGGCGTCGCCATGGACTTGCAGTTCCCGTACCCCATGCTCCAATGCAGCCTGTAAGCTAAGGATGCATGCTTCATATTCTACCTCATTATTGGCGCACCAAAACGACAGCTTCTTGGAAAACAGGATGAGCTGTCCTTAGGGGGTTGCCAGCACTGCCCCGATACCCTGGCCTCTCTTATTTATTGCCCCGTCAAAGTAGAGGCACCACTGCTTCTGGTCATCTAACTCCTCGAGTCCCGAATCATCCATGGTGAATAATATGTCTTCGTCGGGAAACTAGGTCTGCAGGGGCTGATACTCCGGCAAAGGCAAGTCAGCCAGGTGATCTGCTAGGTCCTGCCCCTTCACTGATTTTTGTGTCACAAAGGTGATGTCATATTAGGATAACAAAACCCGCCACTTGACGCATCTGCGTACCAGTGTTGGTTTTTGGAGCAAGTACTTCATCGTGTCATGTCGACATAACAGCAAAACTGGATAAGCCATCATATAGTGTCGCAGGCATTGGGTGGCCTAGACAAAGGATAAGCAAACTTTTTCGATGGTGGTATACCTGGCTTCACAATCATTGAACTTCTTGCTCAGGTAGTACACCGCCCTTTCCTTTCGACCTATCTCATTGTGTTGACCCAATACAGCGCCCATGGAGTGTTGTGTAACTGATAAGTAGAGGAGTGGCCATCTCAGCGTCGAGGGGACCAAGATTGGTGGCCTAACTAGCAATTGTTTGATATTATCGAAGGCGGCTTGGCACTCCACACTCCAGGTAATCGGAGCATTCTTCCTTAGGAGCTTGAAAGTTGGCTCACATATGGGAGTGAGCTAGGCGATGAATTGGCTGATGTACTGTAGGTGTTCGAGCAAACCTCGGACCTCCTTCTCTATGGCTGGAGGTGGCATATCAATGATGGCTCTGGCTTTATTGAGGTCGACCTCAATTCCCCTTTGGCTGACTATATACCCCAAGAACTTTCCTGATGTGACGCCAAACACACATTTGCTGGGATTCAGCCGGAGCTTAAACTTCTGCAGGCGGTCAAATAGCTTTCTCAGGCAAGCGAGATGGTCATCGGACTCCTTGGATTTGGCAAACATATTGTCTACGTACACCTCAATGTCTTGGTGCATGAGGTCATGAAAAAGTGTTGTCATTGCTCTTTGGTACGTAGCACCGGCGTTCTTGAGTCCGAACAGCATCACTCTGTAGCAAAAGACCCCCCAAGGGGTGATGAATGATGTCTTCTCCATATCCTCTTCTGCCATTCTGATCTGATTGTAGCTTGAAAAGCCGTCCATAAATGATAACATTTTGTGTCCCGCGGTATTGTCCACTAGTACATCGATGTGAGGTAGAGGGAAATCATCTTTTGGGCTCGCTTTGTTGAGGTCTCTGTAGTCAATGCATATGCGAACCCATCCGTCCTTTTTCGACACTGGAACCATATTGACCAGCCATTCTGGGTAGAGGACAACTTTAGGAATTTGACTTGGTGTTGTTCATGATTTCCTCTTTTAATTTGAGAAGCCACTATGGGCGCCATCTTCTGAATTTCTGCTTGACTGACTTGGCATCCAGCTTTAATGGCAAAGTGTGCACTACTACCTCAACATCCAATCCAACCATATCATCATAACTCTAGGCAAAAACATCACTATACTCCTTCAGAAACGTGATAAAATCTGCCTTTGCCTATGGTGACAATCTGGCACTGATGCGAACCTCCTTAAGATCGCCCGGTGCACCGATATTCACCACCTTCGTGTCGTCCTTGACGTGCAAATTTGGTCCTTCAAGATCGTCGTCGTGAGGATGGAACTTCGGTGCATCTTCTGAATCATCGACGCCTGTGTCGTCCTCCTCCCCATACGCTATCAATTCTAATAACACCTCCTCTTGGAATACCGAGTCAGTGACATCAAATGAGAGGATCTGCTTCGACTCCTGCCCCTGTTTTTGATTGAGGAGGGTCACGCTAACTCTGGTAATCTTGTAACTACACTGCGTGGACCCCAATCCCGTGCTTTTCTACTCTACTGCGGTGCTGGCCTGCTCTTCTGCCTCCTCTACAGTATTTCTAATATTTTTGTTTTTTTTTTTGTTTTTTTGGGTTTTCTGTACTATTTACAATAACCTCCCCTAGACGGTCGTCTAGCTGGTGACCACTTTAAGGGTTGCTCCGTGGGCTTTTTGAGGAGCCTACCTCAAGGTTTTTTTTTTTTGCCCCTCGCCTATCTGAAGGCAAGGCTTGTGCTGCACATACCACCTAAACCCGCCTCCCGGCTGCTCGGAGATCATCTCCTCTGGTCTAGTCTTGATTGTTCTGCCCTCCTCTACAACCATGATTGCTGGAGGACCCCGGTGGTTCTGGGGTGGGGTGAGTTCTGACTCTGATGCTACTGCCTTCCCTTTCCTCTTCTTGTCCTCTTCGATTGTGTCTTCTACCAAGACCGCTAGTTGTTCCTGGAATAGCACTTCCAGGTCATTGAGCACTGTGTCTACACAAGCCTCGATTGCTGCACACTTCTCCTCATCCGAGGTGAAGTCGACATAATAGGCGTAGGATTCTGACTATACCAGAGATCTGGGATCAGGAAGGGCCAGGATATTACTGCTACTGTACTACTGCATCTGGGTCATTGCTATTGTGACTGAAGTTGACTGTGACTATGGTACTGTTGCTGCTGTGACTGAAACTGGCTACAGCTCTACTGCTGCTACTGAGATTGACTGTGGCTGCGATGCTATGACTGTGGCTACGATGCAGCTGCTACTGTGACTGCCTGTGGCTGCGCTATTGTGACGATGACTGACTATGGCTGCGATGATGTGACTATGACTGGTCATGGCTGTGAAACTGTTGCGATTAAGATTGACTGTGGCTGTGAAACTACTGCGATTGAGACTGACTGTGGCTGCGATGCTGTGACTGTGACTGGCCATGGCTGTGAAACTGCTGCGACTGCTAACTGTGGCTGTGTTGTTGTGACTGTGGCTGTGATACTGCCACTGCTGGGGGTAGCAAGGCTAAATAGGGGGATGCTGGGGCTGCTGCCTGTTGCTGCTCTATCTGTCTGCGGGGTCTAGCTCAACTACGCTTAAGGTATCTTCATCCATGTAATAATCCTCAATGCAAACCCAATCGATGTCTTCTGCTGAACTCTGCTATTGCTGCACTGCAATGACTGGGGACGGATTCTTGTTCGGGTCCATCACATCTACACTAACGAAGTTAGTTAAATCCTGAGGGACAGACAACCTTCGGTGCTCGCGCGTGCCTCCTCATGGTCCTTGGTATCCAAGGCCTTCTCGATCTCTTCTTTCCTCTGCCTCGACGGGCTCCACAATCCCTTGATTGTGTCGCCCTAGCAGTGCTCCCTTCTTGTATCCCTATCGGTGACAAAGGTTCTCAACCATCAACTAAGGGTGGCTATGAACAGACAAGAAGCTAACACACTCGAATTCCGGAACAAAATTGATCGGTTCAAAACGGTTAACACGATAAAGGACATCCGACGGCTTGGGATCAAAGTGGACAGTCTGTAGATCGATCGAAGAGACTGTGTCAACCCTGTCCTTCTCAAAGTTTTCTACCATGACAACAACAATGTCATCGCCATAACAGAACTTGATCATGCGGTGCAGGGTTGACGGGATGACTTAATGCTTGTGCAACCAAGGGTGCCCAAGCAGGAGATTGAAAGCAGGCTCGAGATCAACAACGTAGAACTCGACGACGAACTGAGCTGGACCGACAATCAGAGGAATGACCAAAACCCCCAACACATCGTGGTGCGTGTTGTCAAAAGACGTCATCCCCTTGACAGTTGGCGTGATGTCCTTGGCTTTGAATCTGATTTTGCTTGTGGTGCGCAAGGGGCAGATGTTAAGACCTGCGCTATTATCAACCAGCGTCAAGGGGATTCGGAACTTCTGGAACTGCACGGTGATGAACAACAGTTGGTTGTGATTGGTTCCCGCCGAGGGCAACTCCTGAGACAAGAACGAGATGACCCACAGCATTGCGATCATGCCAACCATGTTCTCAAGGGTTGTGGGTTCGATGGTGGGGGATACATGAGCCACTTGGAATACCTGAGGAAGGCTTCCCAGTGCTCGGCTGAGGTGTGGATGAGGCCCCAAATGGATATGCCGACTCTAACCTTTTTGAGCTGGGAGGTGAGATCATCTAGGGATTTACCAGCAGTGCTGGTGGAGGATTTAGAGGTAATTTATTCGATGGCGGGCTTGGGGGGTTGGCTTGCTTGTTGAGGTGGAGGTGGTACTGGGTGGCTTGCCCTAGGGACTAGAGTCGGGGGCTTGTACACCTGCCTAGACCACGTGATTTCTACACACATTTCTGTGGCATAGTCATACGGTACCCGGTGGGTATCCCTAATCAAATTGATAACCAGGGGCGTACGAGCCGCCAACTCTAGTTGGGCCACTGGTTAGCTGGTGGAAGGCATGGTGGAGTAGGCCGTTATTTGGATGGGTTGGCAGGAGCTGGCTGAGGTCTGGCTTCAAGGTAGATGAGCTGAGCTGGGGGAAGTTGCATGGTAGGCGAAGCGACCGCGCACTCTGTCTTGGAGGCCAGGTGAATCATGCCGACGACGAACTCTGAACCTGAAAGGAAAGAGAGATACTGTTGAGATGGGAACGGTTTAAAGGCAAGGTGGATAAGATTGGACAGATCTAACTGGGAAGAGATGGATCCAAGAGGAAAGAGGTAGTGAACCCCTGAGGTCCCGAGTGCTCCCGGATGGGGGTGTTGAGGGAGAGGCTGACTGACAATGTTCAGGTGTGGCTATGCTCGTGTTGATGCTGGTGCGGGTGTTGGTGCTAGAGTGGGTGCAGATCCTGCATCCTGAGTGTTGATGATAATGACCTTGCGGTCAATGAGGTCCTGTACGGCGTTTCGGAGAGTGAAACAGTTGTCCGTCGAGTGCCCAGGGCCCAATGGTAACTGCAGTACAGATTCGCTTTATACCACGTCGGCAATGGATTCGGTAGTGGGCGAACGTCCAGGTACCTGAGGAGTGACTACACCTTGGGAAGGATGGCACTCAACGACTCAATGAGTGGGGTGAAATCTCAGTCGAGTCGTCAGGGCCTTCCTTGTGGGGGGTGCTATCCTTACCTTGCCGGTGCTACGGGATACACTGGCTCGGCAGTGGTAGTAATGTGAGGAGTGTGGGGTGTCCTACGTGCTGATGCATAAACTACCTGATTTTGAGCCGATGGGCCCACCGCGTTCACAAGCACAGTAGGAGACTCTACGTACGCAACGGCGCACTTCGGAGGGTCCCTCCTCTTCGGATAGCTAGAGCTGGAGCTGCCGTTGTTGTTGGTGTCGGCGTTGTGGCTGGAGGTGGTTGCCTGCTTGGCGAATGCGGTGAGTGCGGGGAAGCTGCCACTTCGTAGCGAGCTTTCCACGAGGGCGTCAGCTCGAATCAAAGAGGAGAAAGTGATGACAGGCTGGATGCTAAGCAGAGCCCCTGTGGCTGGCTGTGCCTTACAGATGATCATTTCAATAGACTCCTCGTCAGAGGGTCTATCCTTGACTTGTGAGGCAAGGGCACGCCAGCGCCCAACATACTCTCCAAACGGCTTGAAGGGCTTCTACTTGGTGGCAGCCAAGTCCTCCCTCTTGGGGAGTAGGTCGAGGTTGAAGGAATATTGTTCCAAGAACGCCTGGGCTAGGTCGTTCCAAGTCCGAATGGTCACCATGTCCAGGGAAGCGAACCACTTCAAGGTAGGGCTAGAGAGACTGTTCTGGAACAAGCGGATCAATAACCTTTCGTCAACCTAGAGCTGAGCGAGGTCTCCATAGTATGCCCTCAGATAGGTGATTGGGCAGCCTTTTCCATTGTATTTTTCAAAGTCCGGGACGTGGAAATTCGGCAAGAGAGTTGCCTCTGAGAAATAGCAGAGGTCCCAAAACTGGAAAGACTGGCGGTCCCCACCCTGCACTTGTCGAAGTGCTCTTTCCAAATCACCCATCCTGGAAAGGAGGGCATCTAGGGTCACTGCTGTTGAGACTGGCGCAGCTTGGGTGGATATCGCGTATGCTGTGTGGGTCACACCAAGGTGCTCCTCCGGATCCACCATCATACCACCTGGTGTCATGGCATGATGGCTGGCATACCCGTGTAGGTAAGTGGTATGGTGCGAGATGCATGGGGGAACCTGTATCTGATGCAGAGATTGAGGGTAGACAGTATGCTGTGCTGTGTGTGGTGCAAGGTTTGTGGGCGACAGCTGCTGTCCTGATGCGAGTACAAGCAGCAAAACGAGGGGGTGTTGAGACCCTACCAGGCCGAGGAGCTGCCCCCCAGGTGCTGGAGATGTATGCTGTGACTAGCGAGGAGCTGGGGCGACGACAGGGGAGGTGCAGTGGGGAGCACTAAAGCCGAGGGAGACAAGACCTCAGGGGGAGGAGAAGCTGGGAGCAGTGAGGGGTCCAGGGAGAGTGCCATGCCCTGCAACTTTTGGGCAAGGGCCAAGAAGTACTGGGTTACACGGTTGGGCTCCCATTGGTAGCAGTACTGAGGGACAAAATTGTCAGCAGAGCTGACACAATAAAGGGCAAAAGGGGAGCAGACTGTCCAGAAGGGACGGTTCCTACCAAGGAGGCTACCGTAGCTAGCTGGGTAGTCAAGACAGATGGGCCCTGCAGAGGGAGGGACATCGACAGCTCTGGAGCTTGGATGGCGGTCACCGCAACCGACTCGGTGACGGGCTCTAGACCATACAGGGTCTGCTAGTGTCCCGACACAAAAGGGGAGGATGCCCCATGGGCCTGGAAGAGGCTGACATGGGGTGAAGAAGCAGCTGAGGAAGTCAGGAAAAGGGACGAGGGGGCCGAAGTGGCGATACCCTCAAAGGAGACAGCAAAAAGAGCCTCGTTGATGCGTTGGGCCATGGCAGAACGTTAGAGAGTGTGAATAGGGCTATGGTAGTTGAAGGAAGGACGGATCCTACGACGAGCTATCGTCGGAAGCAACAAAAACTCGAGGAAGGCTGAGAACAGGTGTCACACAACAAGGAAACTAAGAGGGGGCGCTCGAGCTCAGGTCAAAGGACTCGTGCGTGAACTTGCTAGTAAAAGAGACAGGAGCAGGTATCAAAACCTGAGGATAAGCAATGCAATGTTAATTAAGTGGTATGAATGGCACACATGCACATGGATGCAACTAGCATCTACTCTCTCACTGTCTAAGTGTTTCCTAAGAGGCTGTCTACTCTGGATGCTCTCGGGGTGAATGGGTCTCCGACTCAAGGCAAAAAGTAGGCAAAAAGTAAGGTTCCGTCCCATGCCAAAGCTGTGGAACGGTAGTGCGTTGGGAGCCTCGACCATGCCAAAGCATGGGTTGTATCCTCTACTAACACCGACACAACCCAGGATTAGGGGAACAGCCCAACATCAAATCCTACGCCAAAGTAATAGGACAAGAGAACTGAAATTGACCTTCGTAGACTTATAGGTGGACTCAGAGGAGAGAGATGCATCCTCTTATATGGTTCAAACATGCAATATGTCTTTGTGTCTTTTACTTGCATTTTATTAACTAGAGGGAAAGAGAGTTCAAATTGGTCTCTAGTTTGGCCTTATTAATCGTTTCTCTGAGTTTGTGTGTTTTATTTTAAACCAGAAGCGGAAGGCAAACATGTCTCTATTCTCCTAGTCATGTCAAATACAAAAGGGAAGAAAACGCACAAGTAAGGCAGACAAGCAAGCAAACAACAAGCAAAAGGCATGATCATGGCATGTGCAAGTGTCGTGGCATCATGATGGTGAAAAGATAAAGACATCGAACGCATCATAAAGCATGTATTATGGCATGTGCATTGTGATGTGGACATATTATCTTGGTGTAAAGTAAGACATACATCATCCATAAGGAATAACATATCAAGTGCATACAAGGAAAACCATGCAGGCGAGAAAGAACCGAAAACGAAAGTCAGAGAAGGAAGGTGTTAGGCACCCCCGCACGCCCGACGAATCGGTCTTTCTCAGAATCTCGCTCGCGTGCATGGAAATGTATGCACTTAGATGCCAATTAATGGGGTTATATGGATGATGCAAGAGAAATAAATCATACAATTTAGGAAACAAACCAAGCTAAAGAAAAGCACCATCGGAACGAGAAATACAAGAAAAACATAAGGTCAGAACAAGATGGGGCCTAAAGGCTAGGCTGGGCCAGATCCTATCCCTAGATGACCCGCGCATGTGCTACGTGTAAGTCAGTCGTGCAGCCAAGACGTGCATCCCCAGAGGTGTCATGGCCTTTAGCCATCATTGCCACATCTGCAACACACAAATATTACAAAAGAGGGCTAACAAGATGCAAGCGAAGTAAGACATGATGAGTTTCATATAAGAGCCAAAACCGAGAAACCATTATATGTGAAATACTAAAACAAAAGAAAACAGGAGAATCGAGTAAATCAGAGAGTAAAACAATGCTAGATGAAACACTAATGTAGGTGTTGCCTAAGCGGGGAAGATGAGGCCTTGGCTTGGTCGAGTCTAACCCTGTCTAGGCCCTGACCAAACTGCGCATGTGGGGCGTGCTATCAAGGCACACTGGTGAAACAGAGGCCAGACCTTCATCATCACCTCTTCCTCAGGTGGTGGAGCGTCATCGGTCGGCGAGGATCGCCTGAGAGCTTAGGGAGACCTCCACAATGGGATGCAGATGCAAGGTGAGCAATGGAAAGCCTTGGATTCTCCTCCTCATCCCCATTGCCGACGTCAACGTCGACCTACCTCCGGTGAGCCTCCACAGGAGATTTTTTGCTTGGGAGGCTGGCTCAGCCACTCCGAGGGATGGTGGGAGAAGAGGGAAGCCATCAGATCGTTGGTTTGAGCATTCAGTGGCTACACGCCAGTGTCCAGCATCCGACGGCGGTGAGCGAGATGCGGGATGCAACAAAACGACCAAAAAAACACTAGGAGATGATGCAGGAAAGAAAAATGAACACTCCTAGATCACCCTTTAATGAGGTGAGGAAAGGTTATCACCTGTTGGTGGCCTGCGGTGCATTGCCAGTGTCGTCAAACGAGGAGCTCCGGCGAGGGACTGGAGGACTGCCACAGGCTGGAGACAGACTAAGGATGCTTCGGGTGCTTAAGGGAGGATTAGGGATTGGCTGGGGAGCTTAGGGCATCTGCTGAAGGGTGGAAAAACAAGAGGTGGTCGGAGTTGGGTGTTGGGTTCGCTGGTCTGAGGTGAGCACCGACGAAAAGGTTGGTTTCCTCCTCCTCCTCTCTCTCACGAAAACTCTGGGGTCTCAGGCTGAAGGGCTCGAGTCGGTTTTGTTCGTTGCTCAGGCGTGGTTGGTGGTGGATGGCAGGAGGTGGCTCAGGGATGTCAAACGTTGCAGGGGAAGACTCACCGACGCCGTTGCAGGCCTTACGTGTCGACGGAAGCGACGCAGGACGTGGGAGGCCGTGATAGGGCGTGGGAAAGCTGAGGGATGTCAAGCACATCAGGAGACAAGTCGACATTTCGTACACGACGTCGCTCGTACTATGTACGAGGTCGTACAACAAAAGCGACCAATCAGGCGGCGCCTGCCGTGCTACCCTGGCCCTGACGCGCGCTTGGGTCGCGCAAGCAGGTCTCACATGTCATTTGACCAGAGCACACGAGCTGGGCTTTTTAGGTGCTAGGCTTAGCTGGATGGGTGGAGTCAATGGTAAATAGGGATTTTAGGGTTGGTCTAGGTTCAATGGCTTGGTTGGGGAGTTGGGGGAAAATCTGGGTCAGCCGTCCAGTTTCGCTCTCTACTGGATTCGTCTGCCAACATTGGCCAAAAACCGGGGTGCCTACAATATCATAAGAATTTTGTTGAGATTTTTTTTCATTGTAACTATTCCTTAGGAAGATGGATTGTGATTTCTTCTAGGATAGGAGCTGGATGTATAAGTACAAGAATGGACATGAACGAGTTAATAGTCCATTTATTATTGGAGTTGATTGTTTTCTTGAATTTGCATATTGAAAAACCATAGATGGAGAGTCACAAATCTTGTTTTTGTAGCAAGTGTGAGAACAAGTTCTTTCATAAGAGGGGCACTGTCGAACTCTATATCTTGAAAGAGAGATTTATTCTGGGCTAAATTACTTAGACTTATCATGATGAATCTCGAAAGAGGCCTAGATAGAGTGAGACCATAGTCAATGAATTAACATGTGATATGGAGGGGATGATAAATGATGTGTATGGTCCACACATGCAAGGGGGGAATAATTATGCCAAAAAGTTTGTGAAGCTTATGGAGGAAGCGAAGAAACCATTATGGCGAGGATGCAAGAAGTACACTAAGCTTTCCTTCATTGTTAAAGCTTTCCAAATTAAACGCATAAATAAGATGATACGTCATTTTCACAAATGTTGGAGATCTACAAGGATGCATTGCCTAATGATAATACTTTTCCAAATAATTGGTATGAGTGCAAGAAATTGATGGTAGATTTGGAATTAATCTATACGAAGATACATGCATGTGAGAATGATTGTACATTATTTTGGGATAAAAGAAATGAGACACTACAACAATGCCCTTCTTGTAATTCCTCTAGATGGAAGAAGACAAAGAACAATTGTGAATGAAAGAAGAAAGTTCTTGTTAAAGTTCTTCATCACTTTCCAATAATTCTTAGAAGTTATTTATGTCTGCTAAGACAGCAAATTTGATGAAGTGACATCACTCAGGTCCTAGAGACGAAGGAAAATTAAACCATCCAAGAACTTTAACATGAAGTGGGATGGTTGTGCTAATATATGCTTTGGGAAGAAACCCAAAGGTGCATCTAGAAGTACCCAAGAGCTTGAGCAACCTTTACCTAATGGGTGGAAGAAGTTAAGCATATTTTTTGACCTCCCATATTGGAAGACAATGTTGGTGCATCACAATCTAGATGTCATGCACATTGAAAAGAATGTGTGTGATAATATATTAAATATTCTATAGGAGAAAGATGGAAAGAGTAAAGACAACTTGAATGCTCGTAAGGATTTCTTAGGTATGAGCATAAGACATCCCTTACATCCATAACCTATAGGGACTTCAGGGAAATATCTATTACCTCATGCATGTTATTACATGATCAATCAAGAGAAAGAAAGATTTCTTATAGCCTTGAAGAATTTGAAACCTCCATATGAATTCTCTTCTAACTTTTCACAACAAGTTCAAGTTAAAGAGCAGAAAATTGTAGGGTTGAAGAGTCATGATTGTCATATCCTAATGCAATACCTCCTCCCTTTATCGATAAGAAGTTCTCTTCCAAAGTCTGTTGGCCTTGTCTTGAATGAGTTTTACACTTTTTTTAAAGAGTTATGCTCTAAAGTTATCGATATTGAAACAATGGAGAAACTAGAACATTCAATTCCTATTATCCTATGTAATGTTGAAAGAATATTCCCTCCATCCTTTTTCAATGTGATGGTTCATTTGACCATATATTTAGCAACTGAGGCTAAACCTGTTAGTCCAATTAAATATCGATGGATGTATCCTATTGAGAGGTACTTGTTCACTTTAAAAAATTATATTCACAATAGAAACAGACCAGAGGGTTCAATTGCAGAGAGGTATCTTATGGAGGAAGCCATAATATTTTATGAAAAGTATTTGAATGATGTTCCAACAAAATTACAAATGTGCATGATATAATGAGGGTCCCGTTGGTTCTGGGGTTTCTTCTTTCATATCTGCTGACGAGGCTCGTCAGGTACATCGATGTATCTTGTTCAATACTGATGAGGTCCTTTCATATTTAGAGTAAGTTCAATGGTTCATGTTTGTTAAATTTTTCTTCAATGGTTCATGTTTGTTAACCTTTTTTTTCCTTTTCTTTGGTTAGTTCTTAAACTAAGTCTACTCATTTTATGTAGATTGCATAAAAACTTGCTAAGGTGTCAATATCCTAGCTAGAGAAATCATCAAGTGTAGTGGGGAACAACACAAGAACATCATTGATTGGTTTAGAGAACACATTGATGAATTAAGAGGATATAGTGAGGTAACTGAAGAATTGAAGTCCTTGGCCCAAGGTCCCATGAATGGAGTAGTGTACTACCAAGCTTATTACATAAATGGATTTAAATTTGAAATCCAATCAATGGAGAATGCATGTGTGACTCAAAATAGTGGAGCGGTGACCGTTGGTGATGAAGGGGAGGTGTTCTATGAGATTTCAACAGACATAACAGAGGTTAAGTATTTGAGCTCACCACCAAAAATTCTTTTCAAATGCATTTGGAGAGACATAGGGGGCTGTGGAATGAAAATTGATGATTATAAATTCTCGTCTGTGAATACAACAATGACAAATTATGAGGATGAGCCTTTTATTTTCCCATCACAAGTTCAACATGTCTACTACAGCAAAAATCCTACAAATGAAGATTGGAGCGTTGTTTGTTGATGGAAGCCTAGAGACACCTATGAAATTCCAAATGAGGTACCATCTAAAAAGGAGATATCACCAATGGAAGAGAATGAGGATGACGTCATCCTTAGAAATATCGAGCCAAGTGTACCAAAAGAAGGTGTACAAAATGGTGATTGTTATGTTTAATGGGTTAAGCAAGAACTTAGTGATGGTGAGCAAGTAGATGAAGAGGACATCAACAAAATACAAAAATTAAAGAAAAGGAAAAAATCAAAGAGAAGGAGAACCAAATAGGTAGTAAACTTCTAACTTTAAGTTTTTTTTTTTAGTCATTCAAAACTACTACGTTGCTAGCAATTAAACATTTATATATATACTTTTTGTGTTGTTCAGAAACTAGTTCACAATTCATACATATTGAGCTGTTTTGATTTAAACATGCAAGAAACATGCCACCAAAATTGCATGTATGTCCTAAAGCCTAACAAAATAAAATCAAGCTCAATGAGAAAATGCCAAAGGTGTTTGAGAATTAAAGAAGATTTGATTTTTTCCTCAATGCATTGAAAGAAGGGTTGCTTTCACAAAAACCATGTAGTGCTCACACAATAGCCCACCCATTCCATCCATTTGACTCCAAAGCCCATACACGCCAAAACCTCATCCAAACAATGCCAGCTAACACTATCATATGCTTTTTCAAGATCCAGCTTCCATACCAAACTTGGGACACCTTGTTGAATCCTGGACTCAATGCATTCATATGCAATAAGAAAACCATTGAGAATTTACCTATCATGGATGAAAGCGAATAGATTAGGTCCGATGAGACCATCCATAAAAGGCTTGAGCTGCTCCACAAGGCATTTGGCCATAATCATGTAAGCCACATTTAGAAGACTGATTGGTTTGAAGTCACCCACATCCATTGCCCCCTCTTTCATTGCAATGAGAGTGATAAAAGTAGCATTCGCTGGCCCATTATCTCCCCCATTAACATGAACGTCATTGATTATATGCATCACATCTTCTTCCAAAATGTCCATCTTCTCCTCTAGAATTATTGGAGTTATCACAACAACTCAAAGAAGGATTTTGATGGTTACATTAGTTGAACTTTTGGACATGCATATGTTCAATAAGAAAGTAGTAGAAGATGGTAATGCATAAGAGGAGATGCCTTTCGAAGTGGAATTCTCAATAGAAGTTTTGTTAGTTGCGTTACTGGATTAACATGCTAATTTGGCAGGAAGCACAATGATAGGGACTAGTGAGAAGCTTCAAGGATATAACTTCGCTTCATGTTTTATTGTTTTGACATGGGATAGGCTCTGTATCCCAAAGGCTACTTGAAGACTTGTGTAATGGCCATGATATAAGAATAAAAATCACCAACTAATATTTTGAGGTTGGAGGTAGCACAAATCTAGAAGATCATGGTGATTCAGGAAGAATCAGGATTACTGAAAATTTGAATTCTAATATTTTTCAAGTTCCTGAATTCATTACTACACCTTTTACATGTTCTTATCCAGGAAAGTCATAAAAATCAAGGATTTGGGGTGGGATTTATGTCTACTTTCTTCACAAGTTAACACCAATAATGAGCAGAGCAGATAAACTAACAATGGGGATGGGACACGTGGTGGATCACAACAATGCAATTCATTCAATGGAGGAATTTTCAAGTTTTCATGAAACCACTATGCCATAGACACCACCGATTGGTCCAATATAATAACAAGGGCCTACTTGACATTACACCTTTCTAGTAGAACTGTGTATGGAGTCAATGAGGTTCCTTCACATAGAGGGGAGCATACATCCGTATGAAAAAAGTTGAAAAGGATTACATTACTTCCAATGCTGCATTCTTGGATAATAGCCAGTTGGAATATACATGTCAACAAGAAGAAAATTAGTCTCTACCTTCTTTGGTCTTCAAACAACACAACACAATACAAGGCACTACATAATGTGGAACTTATTGAAGGATGATTGGTGTTGCAACTTTTTTTTTGAAACACAGGGACGTTATACATCACTCAATGTGGAGTTTTCCTAAGAATAAGTATGGTAATTCAAGGGTTCAACCCACCACAAGATAAAGTGTTTTCATCAGAGTTTTCCACTCACGGATTTTGCAAAAGAGATAGTTGAGAGAGATGACAACCTTGAAATTATCTTCAAAAGGAGAAATTTGCTAGAGATGAGTAGAGTCTTCAGTAAATGTAAATTGTGTTTTTCCCTTATTCTAGCTATTGGCATTTGGTACAATTTTTGGGTCACAGATGAGAATTAATTTTTATTGTTTTCTAGTTGTCAAGAGGACCAGGATTAACCTTTGGTCTCTACTTGCTAGTTGAACTACAGCGTGTTCCTCCTTGTAATTAGGGAGTTTTGTGAACGAAGGGTAAAGAGGAGTAGGAGGAGGAGGGAACTCACATCTTCTGGTCATCATCGATCTCCAACTTCTTCTAGCATCCCGTTGTGGGATTCATGATGTTAAACTTCATCTTCAAATACAATCGCTAGGTGATGGCGGTGGCGGCAACACTAAGAGAGTGAGGTCTTTGGATCTCACACTCCTCACTTCCTTTTCCTCTACCTACTTGAGCCCTTCAAAAAAAAAAAAAAGGGTTTCTTTCTTACCAGAGGAGGAGGCAATCATAGGAAAGAAGGATGGAGGGAGAACCAAAGGAGGAAGGGTAACCGGCAGGCGTAGGGACTTCTAAGGGTGGAAGGAGAATGGAGGAGGAGAAGCGGGATTTTGGGTGAAGAGAGAACGTTGAAGTTTTGGGAGGTTTTAGGTGGAGGAATGTTTAGTTTCTTTGAAAATAAAGGAGGGAATGGAGCGGTGGCTAAATTTTTAACAGTTTATTCTTAGCCACGGTCTAATTCTATGACTAATCTATGACAAAAAATAAGTTATCTTTGCTATAAAAATTTTAGCCTAAGATATTTCATATTTAACCATGGCATGTGACCGTGGCTAAATAACATTTTGTTTTATTATTTAAAACTTATGTATCCGTGGCTATTCCGATGGCTATTCTATGGCTAAACATTTCAATTAGCCCCGAACTTATTGTTTGTGGCTAAAATTGGTGGCTAAAGCCTTATATTCTTGTAATAAACTTCATTGGTAGGTTTAGAGAACACATTGATGAATTAAGAGGATATACTAAGGTAAATAAAGAATTGAAGTCCTTGGCCCGAGGTCCCATGAATGGAGTAGTGTACTACCAAGCTTATTACGTAAATAGATTTAAATTTGAAATCCAATCAATGGAGAATGCACATGTGACTCAAAATAGTGGGGTGGTGACCGTTGGTGATTGTAGACACCCCAAATTTCCAATTTTGCAGGATAAGGATGTGGTGGCGGAGCTCTAACCCTATCAAGGCCCTTTTAATTCATGGAAACCCAATTGGGCCCACGAAGGCCGGCTTAGGCCCATTGAGCCCTATTTGAGCCCACTTGGGCACACAAGGCCCATTTAGGCCCATTTAACCTATTTGGGCCCATTGAAGCCCACTTGGGCCCATGGGGGCCCACAAGGCCCACATAGGCCCATGGAGGCCCATGAAGCCCA